>CANUEP010209983.1:0-75902 GCA_947857235.1 Jatropha podagrica | reverse complement strand
CATGGAGGAGTGTTGAAGTGCTGGCATTCTGTTTCATCAAATATTTTTCTGTTTTATCAGTTTTCAATAACACTGCTGGAGTTCCTAATTTTCAGCCTTAGAATCTCAGTTTATTATTTTGTGTTATTTGGATTCCATTATTTGAGGAGAATCTGTTATTTCAACTTGTATAAATTCTCAATTACATTGAAGTAAAATATATCTTCTTGTTGTCATATTTTTTAATCTTTAAATTTGTTTCTGCTGAAACTCTCATTATTTTAGCAGATACATTGTTTCAACAATCTCTCCATCGTAGCAGATATGCTGAGACCACCCATGCTGTGACCTACTATAATCACCTTCTCTTCTTCCGGAAGAGACCTCATGAATTCCATCAATGGATCAAAATACTCAGAGAAAGAACGTAGATCCTTCACGTGCTTAGGGTTTACTCCAGATGCACTCAGGTCCAGAGCTGTAACCTTGTGACCAGCCAATTGCAGCAAAGATACAACCTTATACCAACACCAAGCTCCATGACAGGCTCCATGGACTAAAACAAAATGCCTTTGTTTCACCTCCTCCATATTCGTCGCTCCGACTTCTCCTTCCCTTGTGTGTGGCTGAGTTTTGTTACATTATATTAAAATGAGCAGAAAGTAAAGATGATCTATTTCAACCACTGATTTCAGGCATCTTGTTTGTGGTACTCTGATGTAGACAAGTTCATTGTCAAGGCTGTGGGAGAGGACGCAGGACACAAAAAAATCAAAGTTATTACGGGCCTAAGGTACAAAATCATCCTCACCTTTACGACTTGCCCCAGTATCCCTGGGGCACCCCAACTAGATAACTTCGATATATTGTAGTCTAATTGAAAAATCAGCTAGAATTTTACAATATAATACTATTATAGTGGATTCCACCTAGATCAGCTTGGTTAATTTAATCCGAACTCCTCTAAAATCATCAAAATTCACCGTTTTATTACAGTAAATTATTAACAAGAAATAAAGACTTTTCAGGAACAAAAACAAATACAAATGCATTTTCTAGAATCTGTATGTAAATTCAAATCAGAAATGGCAGTTTTCAAGGAAATTAATTAAATAATCTGCAATTTATAATAGCAATTGCAGCCAAGGACAAACCAAATATCAAATTGAGTAAAAACTATTTTACTTAATTATCATCATCCCAAATCAAATTAACTTGCAAAATAGGCAAAATCAAAGCAGTTTCAAGAATTCTTGCAATAACAACAACATCAAACAATATGATTCCTTTGTTGATTCAATCCTTCTGAAGCAACTACAACCAAGAATCTCCTCTTCTTCTTTGAAATCCTTGAAGAAGCCTTTCTATAATTGATATTAAAATCCAAACACGGTTTATACTCTTCTCCATCGGGCTTCTCCCAAAACTGTTTCTCCTCTTTTGACACATTATCTGAAACTTCTTGAGCGCGTAATGGCACCATTACACTATTTGCTAGTCCAGGCTTATCTTCTCCATTTGTTATAGAATCAGAAGCTAAAGAAACTGCGAATGGGATTTAGAAGGAAAGAGTGTGAAGACTTAAGGAGAAATCAAAGAACACTATATTTGATTGGCTTATTGCTAAATTTTATTAATCTTCTAAAAAAATAAAAATTCATAAATCATAAATATAGATTAGAATAAAATTATTATTTGGGGCAAATTATTATATGCAGCAAATTAATACGAATATGTCATATGATTCAAATAATTTTGAAGGTGACATGTTTTTATAATTTTCACGAAAAGTTAACACTACAGTTTTCTGTCAATCCGAAGCAAAAAAAATATATAAGTTGATAATATTATTCAAAGATGTTATTTTTTAATATCCAAATTACATTCTTTATTTTGCAAGCTTTCTTCTATTCGTTCATACGCATTTCTTGGCAATCTCCAGGAGGCAGGAGGACATTTCTTGTGGTTTAGAAAACATGGGCATATGATCAGAACCATTAATAACCATTATCTCATCCGTCGGATTGTTTTTTATCATCCATCTCTGCAGGTCTTCCGATACTATCTTATCTTGATCACACACAACGTAAATTCGAGGAACCGATCGATATTTCTCTTTGGTGATCACCACATTTTGTGCACCTCCAAGATCACGGACAGGGAAAGGTCTCATACAGAGTGTAGCTAGAACAAGATCCTGGTTAATTCAACAAACGGAACAGAGCAGAATAAAAGTTCACATATAACACAGAGAAGAGAAAGTAAATAGCAGGTTCAGAGTGTATTGGTATTACCTCGTTGGGGGAGAGCTGATACAAGAAAGTTGACAAGCCCTTGGGTCCGAACAGAAAACCAGTTGGAGGGTTGTTTAGTCCATCGTCAAAAGTTAATTCTGGGTCTAGATAGTCATTAACTTGTTTTTCATGCTGTTGCAGAAGTAGTTATATATCAAAAGTTAATTCTGGGTCTAGATAGTTTATTCTGGATACGTAGAGAGGTTGTTTTCATAGCTTGAACCCATAACTTTATCGATATACAAAAGCTAACCTCTTAATAAAAGGCCTAGCACTAAAAAAATTATTTTTAATAGTAAGAGATTTGAAAAACAATATTCAGAAATGAGATTAGAATCAATTTTATCTAATTATGCATCTCATCTTCTAGTAATTGTACTGAATACTAACACGCCTAATTCTTTCATTATATATGAATAATATGTATTTATTAGGCTTTTTGGGACAATCTTCCCAACTGATGCAAACATGAAACATAATTGTCCAAAGGAGATCATTTTCAAAAGGAACAATATTTCACTATCCTCTTTCATGTTTACACCGGTTAGGAAAATTGCTGTGTTTTTGCCATCCAACTACACAAATTTCTGGATTCATCATCAATGGCACTACTCCTCTGGAATTCTCAGTACACCAAAAAAAGGATAAAATGACGTATGCAATACGACGTTCTTAGATAAGAAATGTTTTTTTCTTTTTTTGTCGTGAACTGACTCGATGGAAAATGACACGGCAATGGAGGTAAGTTTCAAGTGATGGCCAGCAGTTTTATTCTATTGCAACTACGTAATTGTGTCGATAAATTCAATGTGAAAGACCCACAAGCCACACTCTTGTCGATTTCTTAGTAGTCTAACCAGGTTTTTCTTCCTCAAACTCGTCAAATTACTGTTTGCCATTTAGTTTGCTTCTCAAGGTTTCTCAGAACAGATGGTTCCATTCCAAATTTTGCAGTTCTTGAAGGAAACAAATACACAGTTTTAGTTAAAAAAAAATTATTTAGAAACACAAGAATCCTGATTAAATCAGAAGCAAACGCATAATTGCATGGATTCCAACCAATTTGGTATGCGTGTGCTTGTGTGAGAGATAGGGAAAATGGTACCTCTGCTTTTATAGTCAAGAAACTGAGATCAGGGCCAGGCATAAAAGCTGCAACAAATACTCCAGCAGAAATTTTCTCAGGAAATCTTTCCATAGCAGCAGATATGCAAGGACCACCCATGCTGTGACCTACAAGAACCACCTTCTCTTCTGCTGGCAGAGACATCAGGAATTCCATCAATGGCTCAAAGTACTCAGAGAAAGAATGTACATCCTTCACCTGCTTAGGGTTTCTTCCAGAAGCAGCCATGTCCAAAGCTGTAATCTTGTGACCAGCCAATTTCAGCAAAGATGCAACCTTATACCAACACCATGCTCCATGACAGGCTCCATGGACCAACACAAAATGCCTCTGCTTCTTATCCTCCATATCCTGTCAAACCAACTTTGCTCTTCCTTGTGTCTGGCTGAGTCTTGCTATATAGAATGAGCCAAAACTGTTGAAATTAAGAATATATGAAAAAGTAGACTTAGAAAATGAGACTAGAAGACAAGAGAAGGTCAAAATTCTTGAAATTTGCTTTATGTTTTTTTTTTACAAAAATTTATTTATAAATACTTCTTGATAAGAATTATAATAAAAGCAATACACAAAACTAAAAGACTTGAAAACTTAATTAATAAAATGCATTGTATCTAAGTAATACTTAGTACCATGTATATGGGATGAACTTGATTATTTTGATTCATGACCCTTCTAATCAAAAGTCTCATCAATTTCTAACGCTGCTCCTTGAGATTTTCCTTGCAAATTCCAATCAAAATTTTCAATTCTTTGAATCTGCCATAAGGTAAAGCTTTCGTCAAAATAGTAATAAGTTGATCTTTTGATTTGTAGTGAACCAACTTTATCTCCTTATTTCTCTTGGCTTTTCTAAAAAAATGATATTTTACCTTAATATGCTTAGTTATTCCATGTTGAATTGAATTATTTGAAATGGCAATGGCTAACTTATTGTCACAAAAAATCACAGTATGATACACTAGCATCAGTCCCAAATCATCCAACAACTTCCTAATCCAAATAGCTTGGTTTGCTGTAGAAGCTGCTGCAACATACTTAGCTTTTGTAGTAGACTGAACAACCACCTCTTGTTTTTTGGAATTCCAAGAGAATGGTCCTAATCGGAAAAAAAAGTGTGTCCACTTATGCTCTTACTGTCATCCACACTTTCAGCCCAATCACTATCGACAAATCTTTCAAGTTTTACTTTCTTCCCAGGTACATAAAAAAAAATACCATAATTGCAAGTTGCCTTGACATATCTTAGAACTCTTATAGTTGCATTAAAATGATTCTTGCTTGTTGAGTTCATGAATCTTGAGAGTAAACTAGCAGCAAACATGAGATCAAGTCTAGTGGCAGTAAGGTACAATAAACTTCCAATTAAACTTCTGTATTCAGTTGAATTCACCTTTTCTTCTCCATCATCAATGGATAGCTTCACATTCTGGTCTAAAGGAGTTGAAACACCCTTGCAATATTGCATTTTAAATTTCTTTAAAACATCCTAAGCATACTTCCTTTGTGTGAGAAAGATGCCGACAGATTTCTGGTGAACTTCCATACCCAAAAAATACTTCATCAATCCCAAATCAGACATTTCAAATTCTGATTGCATTTGATTTTTAAACTCAATTTGCAACTTAATATCACTTCCTGTAACAAGTATGTCATCCATATAAATGGATATCACAATCTTCTTACCATCAAGATGTTTGTAGTACAGGGTAGCCTCATTTTCACTCCCCTTGAAGCCTTGAAGGAGTAAATAAGAATCAACTCTTTCATACTAAACTCTAGGAGCCTGTTTAAGACCATATAAAGTCTTATTAAGCTTGTAAACTTTGTCTTCACTTTCCTTCACTACAAAACCTTATGGTTGATGAATGTAAATCTCCTCCTCAAGTAAGCCATTCAAAAAAGCAGACTTTCACATCTAAATGAAACACTTTCCATCTCTTTTGTGCTGCAAGCGCTAACAATAATCTTATAGTATCATGTCTAGACACAGGAGCAAATGTATCTCCATAGTCCACTCCTACCAATTGAGCATGGCCTTTAACAATTAACCTTGCTTTGTATTTGTTGACTATGCCATCAACATTGTACTTGGTTCTGAACACCCATTTCACTCCAATCACATTTCTAGCCTGTGGTTTGAAGGTGAGAACCCATATTTTCTCGATTGCTGCAATTTCTTTTTTCATGGCTTGCTTCCATTCTCCATATGTTGTAGCCTCTTGATAACTAGTGGATTCTTGAGTTGCAAAGTTGCAACTTTCATATACCTTTGTTAATGACTTTGTTTTGAGAATCGATGACTCAAGATCATTTTATTCTACAAAATCAACTTCACTAGATCTTTTAATTTTTGCAAGTTTAATCGATTCCTTCTTAATTTTTTCTCTTTCCCAGTCCCAAGTTGTCATTTCATCAACTATCAAATCTTTGCAAATAACTACTTTCTTAGTGCTGAGATTGAAAACTCTATAGCCTTTAGAGTGATACCCCAAAAACAAACGCACTTCTACTTTTTCATCTAACTTCTTTCTCTTTACACCTAGAACATGAACATAGCAAATAAAACCAAAAACCTTTAAATGCTTAAGAGGAGGTTTTGATTCATACCAGGTCTCAAATGGAGTCATTCATTTCACAGATCCTGGTGGGTAATCTATTGAGGAGGTATACTGAAGTAAAAACTACTTCAGCCTAAAACTGCTTTGGCAATTTCTTTTCTGCTATCATATACCTTACCATTTCTACAACTATCCTATTCTTCCTCTTAGCTACACCATTCTGCTGAGGAGAATGGCTAACTGAAAATTGATGTTTTATGCCTGATTTTTGCAGAAAAACTGTGAATTCTTTGGAGCAGTATTCTTTTCCATTGTCTAATCTCAGAATCTTCAACTTCTTGTCACTTTGATTCTCAATCATGGCTTTGAAATTCTTGAATACATAAAAAACTTTTGACTTGCAACTGAGAAAATCAACCCATGTAAATCTAGTAAAATCATCTATGAATAAAATAAAGTATCTACTTTGGTATAATGATAGAATACTAATGGGACCACAGACATCAGTATGCACAAGCCGCAGTTTTCTATTGCTCTCCAAGCCTAATTGATTGGAATAAAGGCTTGTTTATGCATTTTTCCCAGCTGACATGACTCATAAATGTTGTCGTTGATATAAATCTCAGGCAGATCAAGCGCATATCCATGAGTTTGCATAAATTTTAATGAGTTTAGGTTGAAATGACCAAATCTCTTATCTAATATCTATGTTTCATCAGAACTACAACTCAAAGCATGTTGACTCGCATGTTTCAAACTCAATGGAAAAGTATTGTCAACCACCTTGACTTTATCTATTTTTCAGCCATAAGGATCATAAATAGTGCAAGAGGTATCTTTGAACTCAAGAGAGTAACAATTCCTCATCATTTGTGCATACTCAAAAAGTTTTGATCAAGACAAGGAACAAACAAAACTTCTAATATTAAGTTGTTACCTTGTTTGGTTTTCATAATGATAGAACCCTTTCCTTCTATTTTAACTCTCCTTCTATCTGCCAACTTGACATTGTCTTTAAAAGTCTTGTCCAGTGAAGAGAAAACTGATTCTTCCTTGGCCATATGGCTAGTGCAGCCACTGTCAATGAGCTAGGTGAACTTGTTGTGCTTATGACTAAGATGAGAGGTCATAAAACATCCTTCTTCACTATTTTGATCATGTTCCTCCAATAAATTTGCTTGTTGAGATTGATGTTGCTACTGCAAATTTTGACTACTTCTTCATTTGTCACGACAGTAGTTCTCTAAGTCCATTTCTATTACAAAAGTTGCAATGGTACAATGGTTTTTCCTTGAAGTAGCAATCCTTCATAAAGTGATTTGTCCTTTTGCAAATAGAACAAAGAGGAAACTTGGTTTTGTTTTGAAATTCAACAAAACTAGAGTTTTCTCCTTTGGATTTTCCAAACTTATTGCTGTATTTCTTCCTTGAATCTCTGCCATTAAACCTCTTGCCTATGTGCTTTACTCGAAATGCAGTTTCACCAACTTCTTCATTCCTCATGGAAGTTAAAGTTATTTGTTCTTGAGCTTGAAACTTACTAATGAACTTAGCAATGGGTAAAGTTTTGAGATCGCAAGACTCTTCAATGGTTAAAATTTTGGCTTCAAACTTTTTTGGTAATGTGACCAGAATTTTTTCAATCACTTTAGAATCTTCAAATATTTATCCGAACGATCTTATCCGATTCACCAATTGCATAATCCTAGAGTAGTCTTTCACCATTTTTCCTTCTTTTATTTTTAACATTTCAAACTCTTTTTTTAGAGTCAACAACTTTACTGTCTTAACTATCATTTTCTTTAAATTCTTATTTCAACTTGTCTCATGCCTCTTTAGTTGTTTCACAGGTCATGATCCTACAAAAAAGACTTGAAAACTTAATTAATAAAATGCATTTTATCTAAGTAATACCTAGTACCATACATCTAAGATGAACTTGATAAATTTGATTCATGAACCTTTTAATTAAAAGTCTCATAACTTCTAAAAAGAAAAACAAAATAGACTATATTTTCAACCCACAGAATTCCAGCTATCTGTACTTTTCCAAGATGACGCTATGCATATATATCCAAGAAACTATCACATTTCTCGAATTCTAAATACACTACAATGGGCCTACAATCGTTAATTCCAACTTCCAAATGACCTCTTTCGATAGTGAGCTTGAATCAGACAAAAAAGCAAATAAGATTTGTCGCCGCCATGCCTATACTGAATACTGTAGGGCCAATAAGATTGACTTAAAGCTTTATTTTAAGATCTCACTTGTTGCGTAAGCAAATGTGACAATCATGCTAAAGTTGGTTTGTGTGCTTCATTGTGAAGCAAAGTGAACCGACTGTTCCTTCTTAAATTTAGGTGCAGTAATTTTGTTTCAATATGTAGATATTGCCGTTCATAATTTTAAGAGAGTCGTAAATTCTGAGTGCACTTGGATTCATGGGAATTGTCTTGCACAAGCAGAAGTAACACATGATCAACTCATTTCATAACTGGTCAACTCTACAGTTAGTGTTAGTTCCTTCAAGTAAATAGGTTCTACAACATTACCAACTAGAACTAGTGACAGAATGGTAGAATAGAATTTAGAGAACTGGTCAGGTAAAATCATCTTGACATAATCAGAAGAAGATGCTGAGCTGCATTTTTAGGATTCCATTATTATATAATCAGATTTTAATGAGAGCAGTTCAACAAATTTTTATCAGACAATGGTTAACATAAAAATTACATTATTTTCCAGGTTATCGTTCCTTTTTGTGCTGCATCAGCAAAACAAAACGTGCCAATAGGCAAGTGTGAATTCAGAAGTATTTCTTGGCGACCTCCCGGAGGCAAAAGCACAATTCTTGTGGTTTTGAAAACATGACCATGTGATCAGAACCAGAAATAACCATTACCTCATCTGTTGGATTGTTTTTTATCATCCACCTTTGTTGATCCTCCTTTATCATGTAATCTTGGTCACAGATAAGAAAAATTCGAGGAACCAATCCATGTTTCTCTTTAGTGAGAACTACATTTTGTGTACCTCCATTGTCACGGAGAGGGTGAGGTCTCATCAATAGTTTAGCTAGAATTAGGTCCTGCTTAATTAAATAAAAAGAAGAAATCAACTATCTAATTAAATGGCATGATATTTTTACATAATCAATAGCAGGCAAAAGAATGCTATTACCTCAGGTGGAGAGAGCTGGTACATCTTGGTTTCCATGATGTTGGGACCAAAAAGTATAGAGGTTGGAGGACTGCTTGGCCCATCATCAAATGTATATTGTGAGTCCATGAATGAACCGAGTTGTCTATTGAGCTGTATATTTTTCACAAGTAGATGTCACCACACGTCAAAACTAGATTATGGACAAGAAAATAATAAAATAATCCAAAAGTATTACCAAAGCTAAAAGGAAAAATAGGTAGCCTTAATTTATGGACAAGAAATATTTATAAAAAAAAAAAAACCAATCTTGTGTCCATTGGCTCTCTCAAGCATGAGATATTTGAAAATGGATTTAATACTCAGAATAAAATGATATGCAACAAATGAATACTAGCAAATATTCATAGCTACAAGGATTTTATCAATTTGAGAGCACATCCTTCTTCTTTTCCTCTAGATTACAGAGATAACCGAGGGTGGGGTATCGTGTGTGTATGTAAGAGAGAGACAGGAAGGATGACTTGGGAGGGAGAAAATAGTACCTCTTCTTTCACAGCCATGCAATTGAGGTCAGGACCTGGCATAAAAGCTGCAGCAAGTACTCCAGCAGAAATTTTCTCAGGAAACCTTTCCATTGCAACAGATATAACAAGTCCACCAAAACTATGTGCTACCAGAATCACTCTATCTGCCGGTGGCAGAGACATCATGAATTCATTAAATGGCTCAAAATATTCCAGGAATGAATAGATATCATTCGCCTGCTTGGGGTGTACTCCAGAAGCAGCAAGGTCCAAAGCTGTAACTCTGTGACCAGATGATTTAAGTAATGCTGCTACCTTATACCAACACCATGCTCCATGACAGGCCCCATGGATTAACACAAAATGCCTCTTCTTCTCCTCCATGTACTATCAATCGCTTTGATTGGAGCATCTTGATCATATAAAGTACAAGCTGGTCATATATAGCAAATGCGGGAGATAGTCCCTCCTGCAATGAGCATAAATATGTCTTGTCTAATCCATATTTTTGGAAAAATGAAGAATATTACAAGTTAAAAAAACAATGTGAAAACGATTTTTTTTTTATTTCAGCAGATATTACGTGTTGGCCATTATCTAATGGAAATTATGTGTTAAACTACGAATACAATATTCCCCATTATAATACAGGCGATTGGAAATCACAAAGAATCAATGTTGCATAAATTGTATCGGCTGTTTCTCATCACGTATTAAGGGCTGTAATGGCCATAATGCCTCGGGAAAGAAGATATTTAATTAAATTCTTCATCTAATATTCGTTTAAGCCACTAATTTTGAAAAACAAAGTGGCCGATATAGTTTGACATGATTTGATGCAACCCAATTCCATTTACTCTCTTACAAAACTTGGGACACAATAATCTTCATAAGAATATGAATAAACTGAAATCAACAATACAATTTCATCTGATTCCAGTTTTTATTCTTTACTGCTCAACCTTCAATTAATTTGTAGATTCATTTTATCAGAATGAGTGTACAAAATCGAAGCAAGTAATACAATTTTTAATACTAAAACATGTTTAACATCCAATTTAAATTACTTTTCACGTTTTTGTTGAGATGTGATGTCACGTATGCTGCTATGAGGATGGTATACCAACTTGTGGAAGAAGATGGGAGAGAGTTAGAGCTGTTGTGCTGAAAATAGAAGAAAAATAAGTCATTGTTTTTTAATGTAAAACTGTTTAAATATGTTTAATTTTAAGAAATATAATTATAATTATTTTAAATGTGACTTTTAAAACTGAATTCTTTGTGTTTAATTGCATTATAACAAACACATACATATTTCACTTCTAAGTATAAATTATGTGTCTGCCATATTTCTCCCTGGTAATTGCTATTTTCATGTTGTCAAACTAAATCCTAATTAACAAGATAATACAATAAATTAAGACATAATTCATAATGGGTGAGAGAAAGGAATCACCTCTGTTGGGGATGATTGTTCAAATGGCTGACGATGCCAAAATTAAATCCTAGTTAAGTAAAAAAAGGAATAAATCAGTTGTCCAATTGTATGGAAAATTAAAAATTGCACAACAAATCTAAAAACAATTCAGTGGGAGAGAGAAAAGAACCACCTCAGATGGGGAGAACTGCCACAAGTGGCCTCTTTGAACAATACAAATCTTCAGCAAAATTTACCTTTTTATGTCCACTAACCACTGTTTTTGCTTGATAGAAACCAGGCAAATTTGTCGAGTCATTAAATTAGTAATAGAGCGTGAGAATATATGCCTCCACTTTCTGTTTTTAATGAGAAAAAAAAAAGGGTGAAAACGGTGTGTTCCCAGCAAGAAAGAATGAGAAAATCTATCTCCACTTTCTTCGTTTGAGAATAAAAGTCTTATTCGGTGTCTAGAAGTCTCCGCTTGCAAAAGCATTCCACTTTACCCATTCACTCTCCACGTTCCTCAGGAGCATAGCAAAGCAAACTGTCTTCTCATCTCATCATTCTGTTTTATCCAAAGTAGTTCAGGTAGGCTGGACCAAAATTAGAGGGAGAAGACATAATAGAGATTCTGATCCTCCATTACTGATGCTAGATGGCGGAGAAATTTTTGTTTCTGAGTTCTTTTGCTGTTATTTTTTTCTTTTTTATTCTTTCTAATTTTTAGTTTCATGATGGAATCTAAAAAGGGACGGTTGTGCTGCATAAGCAGAAGAGTAAAACCAATTTCAAGTAACTGGCATAATAATTTTCTCCTTTACCATGAGGAAAAGAACATTTGAAACAAATACATTACACAGGACACAAATTACCTCTAGTCGATCACATAATCCCATCAGGCAGCTAGTTTTTAATCGGGGCTTCAATCAAATTGTCAAATGGTTGACACTACTTAACAAGCACCCCTCAACCATTTTGATTGAAGAACTCAGGAGCCGCTGAAGCGCTCTTCCAGCCATGCCCTTCCACCTACTCTGGTAAATAGTTTGCTTTACATTTATTCTATACCATGACGCTTCCAGAACGGTTAGAATAGGATTCTGATTTGCTATTTGATTTTAAAGCAAAAGATGCACACTTTACTGCAGCTGAAGTAAAAGACCAGCCATATTCTTTTAATGAAAACATAGCTCCTGAAATTTTGTTAAACTGCCAAAAAGAAATGATCATTAGAACGTTAATCCATGAATAAAGAAGTTCATTTTTTTTTAACAGTTAAGGAGCAGCACAATAAAAGAATTGTCTCAAAATTCAGTCTTCAAATTATTACATAAAAGGATATACTGTCATATTGTTGTTCTTCAGGGACTGCCGACTAGAGTACTGAACCTGTAGCCATATTATGTAAACAGATTACCATGATACATTATGACTCTATATGTTTAAATAATAAGTCTGGCACTATGAAACATGGATGGATATAGTTTCAAATGAAACTGCAGTTACCAACGAGTTATCTCAGGTCCTTAGGGACATTCAATAAACTTGGAATGAGGTATGCTCTTTTAGAAGCTATCAATGCTATTTCCAATGGGTTTTGACCAATTTCAAGGACAATGCGGTGCAGTCCTTTCCCAGACTAATGCAAAAAAGATTAAAGTAAAAAAATAAGACTGCCTACTAAACTATGCAAAAGCGGGAAATAGTAGTGAAAAATAAATCCTTTACCGGAAGCACAAAGAAATTCGATCTTAATTAGACAAAAGAATAACAATAAAATATGACATTACCGTTTCAACAGAACTTCAGGATTATATGGAAACAAATTCTTTCGATGGAGATTTTCCATAGAACCTTTTAATGAAAGCAAACAATTTTCAGCTTTCTCGAACAGAGGACTTATGTTTTGGAAATGCTTGCAGCTATATTTAAAGTCTTCCTTGGTTTTCTCTTCAACTGCTGAGGGAATGTATTTTACGGGTATAGAAGATGCTTCCACTTGAAGATTAGAGGCATGCAAAAGTATTTTTCTTTTCTTGCCAGATGAATGATTTACAACTTTCTCATGCATGGGAAATGTTACAAACAACTGCCATGAATTGCACACTATACGCAAACACCTGCAAGGACCCATGTGAATAAAACTAAATAAGAAATATGCCAGAGTTCTGTAATGAGAGAAAGAAGCCAGCTTAGGCAAGAAATTATAAAGCCAAGAATGTTTGAATGCACCCGGTATATAGAAGCACCAACCTCTTAATTTGAAACAAGTTGGGCTGAAAATTTAGCATTCAAAAGTTAAGGTAAAGGATTAGCATGTCTTAAATGTGACTCAAAGACACACCTTAAAAGATATTCTGCAGAGCTGATTCCTGTATCTTTAGAAATAAGGTAATCAAGAAGCACCTGGTGATCATAATGCAACTGCAGGAGAAGAAGATTCACTTAAGTGATCTTGTAAAAGTTTGATCATTAAGCCCAAAATGACAAAATTGAAATTGTTATTGTTTGATCAAATTCTTGTGGCACGAGAGCCTTGTCTGTGTTAGTGTTTGGCAGTTTAAAAATATCAAACTTTCTGAATGCTTAAGACTTGCCTCTGCAAGGAATAGATGGAACAGGCATACGGGATTGAAAATGCTTGAAAAGTGAAAAGCAAAATCTTCTTTAACATCCTCAAATTTCCATTTTCCTGCCTTTGACCTGCATACAAGTATAACCCAACATTATACTCCCAAAGCAATACATTTCAGATTTAACAACTATATATAGCTAACTGGAATGTCTGGTGCTCACAGTTGATCTAAACAGTACTGAATGCTAAGCAGTTGCAAAAGCACCTTGAACAATACATCATCCTGTATATTAAGGAAACGAGTAAATGAAATAGAAAGTAAAAAGAGTATGTGATAGGAAAAAATAAACTCCAGTCATCAAGCATCTAAAGCAATTAAGCCGTGAGGTTGAGTACATTTTCAAGATGAATACAACCTTAAGATTGTGGGACATTTTGAACAGAATTAGAAGACAGGGATGAGGATATTAAGAAGCATGTATAGAGATAGAAGAGGAAGAATTCGATAAAAATACATTAGTAAGAAGGTGAAAATGGCATGCATTGAAGACAAGTTAAAGGGGTGATGGAGATGGTTTGCAATTAAGCATGGACCATCAAATTCACCAGCACAAAGTTCAAGTAAGTTGAAGCTGTAGAAGAGAAAAAAGAAAAAGAGGGGCATTCCTAGGATGACGTGATATGAAAAGTCATGTAAAGGGTTTAGCAGCTCTAGACCTTTCTAAATATGTAAACAGAACAAATTTCAGGAAAGTGATCACGATCGCTGACCAGAACTAGATTAAGATTAAACTTTAGTTGGGTTGAACTGACCACACTTGGCTTCTGAAAGGTCGAGTACAAACCTCATGCATATACAGCTGGAGAAAAGATAAGGCAAAGCCAACACACTTTTCAAAATTAGTTTCATGGTCCATAAACACATCAGTTGGAAGATGTCCTTGAAGCCATTTGTAAAGCTCTAAGCAACCTTTCTTTCTACCGCAACAATTCAGGTCTGAGCCTGAGTCAAAAGTCAAGTAAGAGTTACAAGTACCACATGCGCATTTCTCATTACTGTCCCTTGTCAAGCTGATCAAACCAAAACAACACCTCAGGTAAAGAAGAATAGCCCACCTTCTTAAGTGATGAGAATTGACTACATTTACTTCTCCATCAGAAAGACTCAATATAAATGGAGAACCTTCAATGAATTCATCCTGATCAAACTCAAGTTCGATTATGGGTTTCCACAAGAGCTCTTCAAAATAATTATTAAGAAGTTGCAACCATGAAATGAGAGTGGAGCAACCTAGACAAGTCTGATAACTAAGCCTCAGCATCAACATCTGCAAAACATGTTTCAGTGAATACTAATGTAACTGAAATGGGTATGTAGAAATATGACAACAGAACGGCTATGGTATCAATGATCATTATTTAAGGCATATACTGAAAAATTTATGTGATTTCAAAAAAATGACAGAGACCCTATCAACCAATAAAAGATAGGAGATTTAGTGGGGATTATTCCTGTTATATCTGTTGTCTAAGCAAATCAGATTACTTTGATAAACATCAATCTGGTTGTCCTAAGCAATATATCCAAAGACTTTTTTTCCATTTTCTGCATGCATGAAGCAAATAGCTATGGCATATCCTTACCAACAACTTATGCCTGAAGTACTGAGAGATGGGCATTTCAACACAGTTCCTTTGCTCGCCAAGGCACCAATGGAAAAGTTTAGGCACGGAACTGATGATTATACAAAGAACTGGATGATCATGTTTGGAACCAATCTCAGTTTCTACAGCACAGCTTTGCTCAACCAATGAACAGAGAAACTGAATAAAATTGCCAAGAAACACAACCTCTGTCTCCTTCTGATCAACATTTCTAAATATAGTACTTACAAAATGGCTATTCCCAGAATTGCTTCCTTTAGTGCCACCACTATGACCAACTTGGATCTGATCCATGAAATCCCAAGGTACATTCAAAAGAAAAGAACTGACAGAATCCAAGAATGTTTTATGAAGTTGGTTATCATCTTCTTGCCTCAAATATTTTAAAGTGTTGCGTAAAACTCGAATGATTGTAGCTGCTGTAGACCAGTTAGCGTTTTCCAGTCTAGATTTTAAGACAACAAAATTTGATGAATCACAATTTGAGTCCCCAGCACCATTAGTTGAAGCTGCCAGAGAGTGAGACAACACATTGGCAATCGCCAACTCCACACAAATAAACACTGAATGAATGAAAGACTCCCACTCACTTCCCTGCAAAATGTTTATCAAGAAAATGAAACAATAAAGGCCCCATGCTGCAAACAACAAAACATCATGGAAGTAAATATTAACTTACATATGCCATCAAAAACTCAGAAATGACAACAAGAATGTTGCCCACCAGATGATGCACAAATTGACTCTCGACTGTCAAAAGAAATATCTGCAAGCCAAAACAAATAAACAAATGAACAAAAGAGAACAAAGTACAGAAAAAAAGTCAAATTCGGAAGAGTAGATACGACAGTAACTAAAAAAGTGCCAGCCAACTGAACAGCTTTAACACAATTATCAGCAGAGAAAAGAGCAAGAGAAAAGAACAAGAATCTAACACCAAAAACACATTGCAGAGAGAGCACGGTATCAATATTAGTCTTGCAGATTTGCATTACAAAAAAAAAATATATATGTAAATAATGTCATTAAAATACACCTCGGACTAAACCTATAATAGCACTAGCCAAGAGAACCCATTTTATCCACTCTCTGTGCACTTTTAACGCTAAAACTCGGTTTTGAACTTCCATCTACTACCATTAACTAATCTGAGAATTTTGAGAAAGCTTACTAAATCAGCTAGGATTTTGGACAAACAGTTATGATCCTCATGATGCAGCTCTGATTCACCAGAAAATTTCTTGTCACAAGCAGATTCACAAGCCGCTTCCTGTTCAACGGTACAAATTTACAAAAACAAAAAAAAACAAAAAAAAGAAAGTTCAAACCAGTTCAAATTTCAGTTCAAAATAACTGAAGAGAAAGACAGGGGAAAAGAAACTTACTTCATCGGAATCATAATCAACTTCTTGTTTCATAAGCTGAATTTCTCTCCAAACCTGTGAGAGAGAGATTAGAAGATACTTCTCCTTGCCTGTGGTTAAAGAAATTACTTCCGCCTCCTGCAGATCCATTAGAAGCTAAGATTTTTAAACAGATTACTTATTGAATTCAACAAGAAAAGGGACCCCTGAAACAAAAAAGATTTATTCAAGAAACTTACGATGTACGGATGAATAGAACCATTGATTAGATTGCAAAGACGAGAGAATTTCAAATCATTAGGCATTTTTCGGTTTCCAGTTATTGCCGAGAAAACTTTCTCTTTCAGCTTCAAAAAAGGGGTTTGAAAACATCCTGCGGCGATGGTGCTGCGAAACGGCTATAAAACGTTGCGCTTGAACCTTCAGTTCCTCAGAAATGGTAAAAGCGGTGCGTATTGATGTCTTTGAAAAGCTGTTCAATTTTGGCGGATGAAGTGGAAACAGAATTCTGGTCTTTTAATGCTACCCTTCAGTGAAGTCTCTTTACAGAATTTGATAAAGAAGTGCACCACCGTTACCTCTCTTAAAAGAGCGCGTCAACTCCACGCTCTAATTCTAACCACCACAACCAGCATTAGCTATGCACAACGTCCATATCTCAACAACAACCTCATTGCCATGTATGCGCACTGTGGTTCTCGTTTGGATGCGCAACGGCTGTTTGACAAAATGCCTCAAAGAAATAGCATCTCGTATAATGCTCTCATTGCAGCATATTCTAGAGATCCTAATTATGAGAATTTGAGCTTTACGTTACTTTCAGATATGGGAATTCAAGGCCTTAAGCCTAATGGAGCAACCTTCACAAGCTTACTGCAAGTGTGTTGTTCGCTTGAGGATTGGCTTTTGGCCTCGTTGCTTCATGCTCAAGTTTTGAAATGTGGGTTTGTGGATGATGTTTGTGTTCAGACGTCATTGCTTGGAACCTATTCAAATTGTGGGGATTTGGACTCCTCGTGTAAGGTTTTTGAAAATGTAGTGGACAAGGATGTTGTTTTGTGGAATTCTATGATATCTGGGAACTTGAAGAATGACAGGATACAGGAAGGTCTTCGTCTATTCAGTGCAATGGTGAGGTCTGGTGTTATTCCTACCCAGTTCACTTACTCTATGGTATTGAATGCTTTTAGTAAATCAGGTGATTATAGTTGTGGACGAGTACTTCATGCTCAAGTCATTGTTTTAAATATAGTAGCTGATCCAGCTTTGCAGAATGCCTTGCTTGAAATGTACTCCAGCTGTGGCGACTCTGAAGCTGTATTTAGTGTCTTTCATAGAATTGAGAACCCAAGTTTAGTATCATGGAATTCACTGATTTCCTGGTGTGCAAAAAATGGAGAGGGGAAGAAAGCTATGGAGCTGTTGATCAAGTTGCTTAGACTGTCCATTTCTAAACCAGATGAGTACACTTTTACTACTGTTATCTCTGCAACTAGTGAATTTCCAGCTACGAATTATGGGCAACCTCTCCATGCCCAAGTTACCAAAGCAGGGTTGCAGCAGAGTGTCTTCATAGGAACTGCACTATTGTCAACGTACTTCAGAAACAGTGACACTGAATCCGCTCGAGTAGTTTTCAATTTAATGAAAGATAAGGATGTTGTTCTGTGGACAGAAATGATTATGGGTCACTGCAGATTGGATGATGGGAAAACTGCAATAAAATTATTTTGCAAAATGTGCAAGGAAGGCCATAGGAGTGACAGTTTTGCTATTAGTGGAGCATTAAGTGCCTGTGCTGATCTTGCAACTTTGAAGCAAGGGCAAATGATTCATACCCTTGCCATTAAGACAGGGTGTAATGCTGAAATGTCTGTTTGTGGAAGCCTTGTAGACATGTATGCTAAAAACGGCAATCTTCAAGCTGCACAGTTGATATTCTCCCAAGTTTTCAAACCTGATTTGAAGTGCTGGAATTCAATGATTGGTGGATATAGTCATCACGGAATGGCAGAGGAGGCAATGATGCTCTTTAATGAAGTCTTAGAGCAAGGTATAAGCCCAGATCAAGTAACATTTTTGTCTCTACTGTCTGCTTGCAGCCATAGTGGCTGGGTTGAAAAAGGGAAGTTCTTGTGGAATTATATGAAGAAAAATGGAATTTTTGCTGGCCCTAAGCATTATAGTTGCATGGTAAGTTTATTGAGTCGAGCAGGATTGCTAAACGAGGCAGAAAAGCTTATTACTGAAACAACCTATAGTGACGAGCATTTAAAACTATGGAGAACTTTGCTAAGCTCTTGTGTCAAGGAAAGAAATATGGAAATAGGAGTTCATGCAGCAGAACAAGTGTTAAGGTTAGATCCACAAGATAGTGCAACACATATTTTGCTTTCGAATCTTTATGCTTCTGTCAAGCGATGGGATGATGTTGCAGAAATGAGGAGGAAAATAAGAGGGTTGATGTTAGAAAAAGACCCTGGAATAAGCTGGATTGAGTCCAAGAGTGATATTCATGTGTTCTCTTCTGACGATCAATCAAACTCATTGACCGATGAAGCTCAAGCTGAAGTGCATAAGCTACAAGGAAACATGATTGAATCAATTACAAATGAACATGAATTTGACGCAAGTCTATATTCTACATAGGCCATCAAGTCTACCTGAGAAAGATAACCATTGAACGACGTCGAAGATGAACACTACGCAGTTAACTTGGGGTTTCTGTGCTCAATAGCCAGAGCATAGAAATGTTGGTTTTTGTAGTTCACTTGTATATATCAGGCGGAAATTTATTTATGCTAAATTTCATCAATCATAATTGAAGTTCATCTGTGGTATATTTGAATGCAATGATTCCTGGAAAAAGATTGTATGCATACAACGTATCAACTCACACTTTCCCCTCAAAGATTTCTTTTGGGGAAAAAAAAGTGAAAATACCAGCAAATAGGAAGCTCAATAGCTGAATGCTGCAAGTACATTATCAAACTTACAGTCAAGGGAAGCAAAATTCAAGCAACAATTGGTAAAAATTCTACATGTTTGATGTCTTAGCATGTTAGATTTCTATTCAGACTAACCTATATCTGAATGCGTCAAATGTTGAAAATGTGTTGTACAATGTTACAAGAACACAGAACTTGCAGCTCTTTTATGCTGGCCCAAATGGATGAATCTGATTTGGAAAGCTATGTTGCAGCAGCATATGAACCATGAAGCTGTTTTTGTTAGAAACAGAAAGAGTATTCAGATAAAAAGGAGCCGCAAAAAAGGCAGTATTGGGGGAAAGAAATCAAGGCTGACATTAAATTTAAGGATCTTTGTGAAAATTGTTAGGGCAAATATGCAGTCGTCTGTAATATTTTGATCACTTCAACCCAATAGGACTAGCGCCGGGCAGTTCGAGTTTTTGGCCTTGGTTTCTGTAAGGGCATAGAAAAAGAAATAGGAAAAGAAAAAATTAGTTCATTGATAAAATTAGAGAAACATTGCAGTAGGTCATTCCACAAGTCAACAAAGGGAACCCGCTAAACACTCTATAAATCAGATATATTTTGCTTTTCTGACACCCTCCACTTGACCAATTTCTAAAGAAACATAGTTGCGAGATTATCTATGGTGGTTGGTGGAAAAACATTTAGCAGACAAAGGATAGAGCTTAATTCATTGAGAAAAAAATCAGAAAGCTGCAAAACCAAATTACTCACTGATGATGTTCCGAAGCTAGCCCCAGATCCTGTTGCAGCACCTAGAAAAAAAAAATTGAGAAATTATTCAGACAATGAGCATAGAGAAATATTCCCAAAAAGAAACTGATAATCCAGACTGGATCAAAACCATCATGTGTTGATGATATAATACATATGGAAGTCAACACGTAAAAAACTTACGGAGATTTCTAAACAACATCTGCTTTCAAAATATTTAGGAACTACATCATATGGCTTCCACCTCTCAAAGTTCAGCAGCCAAGGATTGCATGCCATGTAATTGAGAGGTCAAAAGACAGGCACATAAACCATATTTACCAGAACCATATAAAATGATTAAGTAAATCAAAGGCGAATTTTCTTTCTTTTTTTTTTTCATAAAATTTTTTGACATAAAGAAAGAAAGTTTACCACCAGTAACACAAGGGATTGCCAAATACCAAGAGCAACATGGAAAAAATCAAATGTACAGCCAGGAAATATGCCATCGTTGCTCAAAAATTTTAGTGTTAACGCAAAATAAAAGCTGCAATACAGGATGAGAATAACCTGATGCAAACGGAGTACTAAATAGGGAACCACCACCAGAAGCAGCAGAACCAAAAGCTGTAGCAGCACTACTGAACAGAGAGGGAGTTGAAGCAGCACCAAGAAATGATGCTGATGATGAACCAAATAGTGAAGACTGTGGGATGGCAGAAGACCACAAGGAGGATACTGGAGCAGAGGCTGCTGGTGTGGCAAATAGAGAAGATGATGAAAAAGGGGAAGCAGCTGCAGCAGAAGGTGTGCTGAAAAGAGAGAACCCACTTCCTGAAGAGGCTGATGCTGTTGCTGCAGATGTCTGTGGAGCAGTTGATGCTCCAGGAGTTGCAGAGCTTGCAAACAACCCAACAACTTGCGTTGATGGCTGTGAACTTGCAGGCAAATGCAAAGTTGGATGTACTCGCTTAGCAGCAGCTTCTTGTTTTGCTGTTTCCCGTCGATCGGCCTCAAGGAACGGATCATTCACATCCCCTCGACGGCGTTGATCAGCAAGATAGGCAGTTTTCATAGATTCAATATATTGATGAATGCTCTCCACCTAGGGAACATGAAGAAATAACTCCACTAAAAAATCATAGCCTAAACAACTTACTCCATGCATGTTCAAGGAAAAACCTTACATGACGTAAATCAAAACCAAGAACCTAGACTAAATTAGAATAACTCTACTAATAATATAGACCATAAAATAATATGATTACTGAAGCCGTGAATATCCAAATCATTATATGATATATATTTCGACTGTATTACAAACTTTTTTTTAGTCAAGAAAAATCACAGCATTTTAGCTTTGTAGAGACAAGCTGTAAACTGAACTTAAACAAATGTCATTATAGCCATCTAGCAACAGTAGAAAAAAGAAATTTTTTTGTCCACAGGTTAGAAAAACATCCATCTCCATTATTATTGGTTACCGAAGAATTTGTTTCCAGACGTTAGACGTTAGTTTCAATGATAAGCACTGACAAAACCTCCTGCTCACATGTAAACTTACTGAGCACAGAATGCAAACAGCCAATGTAGGCAAATAGAAGTTATTAATATGATATTACCAACATGGGATGCCATATATTATGAAAGATGGAGACTTAAAGAATCATCTTGTTTTACCTTAGAAGCCACATGAACAAAAAAGTCATGCACATTTGACATAACTTTTGGAAGAGACTGCAATAATGAGGATCCAGGCTGGGAAGAGATCCTGCCCGAATCTAAGAGAAGAAGTTGCTCTAACTCTTCAATCCATTGGCGACATTCACCTAAATATTTCTCAAATCTGATAACAGTTTGTTGTAAAAACTGTGATGGTTTCTTTGGGAGACCACTATAAAAATCAAACACTGGCACAATGGAGGCAGATGTTGGTTGACTACTAGACCCTGGTGTCCCTGTTGCTCCAGAAGGCTGGGATGGTGCAGTGGCATTTGAAGCACCTCCAGCATTCGGGTGAAAGAACCTAGGGCGTAGGATCATAAAAGAACGTACAGCCATCTCTGTGTTCCTCAGCATGTCTTTAACATTGAACATAAGCTCCTGTAGTAGAGCCTTCTGTCTTTCCATGGCAGCACTGATCCCACCAAGCTCCTGTTTAATGGCTTAAAAGTATCACTCATGTAGTTAAATGACCAAAGAACCAACCATAATTAACAGTATAAAATGGCTTTTGTCATCAAACAGTTATCTTTGAAATGTGAAAGAGTAATATCTCTGATACAAACAGACGCAGTGCCCCTTAATCTTCTGTTCACATCACATTGTATGAAGTGATTTAGCAGTTGGGAAATCAACTAAAAAACTTCTTACCACAGACTCCAAGCAGAAAATAAAGTTATCAAGTTCAATATCACACTGTACATCTATCTCACTCTATAAATATTCAATATATGATTAGACAAAGGAATAAAACAAAATGGACTTAAAAATGTCCTTGCTTGCTTTCCCAACTATAATTTCCAATAATTCTATCTAGCATGCTGTTTGAATTATAGATGGACCATAAATGATGTAGCCAGGTTTACAATAACAAAACCAGGTTCAAGAAAATAAAAACCCAACAAAATTGAAGCAAAAGAAGAAGAAGAAGAAGATGAAGCAGCAGCAGAAAGAAATGACACAATTCAAAGACAAACACATATAATTCACTTATCTTAATGCATAAAAAAACCAATGAGTGGTACAGAAAACGGAAGTACCTGAATTACATGACCTGCATCAAATTCAAACCCTTCATTAGATATTGAGGAATCATAAAGGCGACTGCACTGATCCAGCCTCTGGCTCTCATCCCTGTATTCCAGTATCCGCTCCCTATACAGGAAAATCATGAACATCTTAAAAAATAAAGACAAGAAAAAGAAATTCATATCCAAACCAAACCAACAATCAAATTAATTGAATTTAAACTAAATTGTTTTCAAAAGAATTGCATTGCAATAATAAAAAATCAAGAACCACATCTTGGTGGTACAAACAGAATAGCCTGAGGCACATGAATCCCAAATCAACTAAGTCAAAGTCAAATTCATCTCCTTGAAAAGTGCGATGCCACATAAAACTTATCTATAAAATTTTGATCAAGACGACAAGCACTAAGCTACATTTGCTATTTATTTGCAGAAGAAATAAATAGAAAACTTTAACTTTAAGTAGTTCACAATCTTCAAAAAAAAAAAAAAAAAAAAAAAAAGGAAAAGAAGTCAAAACAATTCAACAAAGCGAATTCTCAACTTACTCATATATTCCACAATTTTAATTCTTTTCCCACATTTTCTCGGAAACAAGCAACTTACTCAAAATAGAAAATGCAAAAAAGAAACAAAAAAAATATCTAAAAAGAAACATACTCAATCTGAAGTAGAAGTTTCTGGGAATCGGGGTGGAGATCAGCCCACTTAGTGCTGTAATTCGCAGGAGCCTTCTCATTAGTGAAAAGATACAATTGCTGCTGCTGCTGCTGCTGCTGTTGTTGCTGTTGCTGTTGTTGTTGCTGCAGGAATTGCTGCTGCTGCTGCTGCTGCTGTGGCAGTTGCGGGAAAAGAGGGCTGCTTTGTTGAAAGTGCTGTGGCTGAGATTGAAACAGTGACTGGGGTTGCTGTTGTGGAGTTGAAAATGCAAACGACATTTGCGATTTTGATTCAAAATTTTCGTCGGTGAGAAGAGTTTTGTTGTAGCTTTTGCTTCAGCATCTGGTGTGTTTGAGTTGGATTTGGGGGTTTTAGAAATTTGAAAACCCTATTTAAAACCCTAGAGAGGGAAATAGGGAAATGACCCGCCTTTGGATGACTATTTTATAGAAATTACTAAGCAGGGGCGACAATAGTGAATATTTGCTTATTAGAGAACATTTTAGAATTATTTGCTGCTAGGGCCCTAAATGAGCCAAACCGATCCGATTCGATTCAGTTTAAAAAAGAAAATTCATTCCACAAATTTAACAAGTTGAACTCAACTCGAGTTTAAGTGTATAAAAGATTTTTAAATATTTTTAAATTATTAATTGTAAATTGTAAATAAGTTGTGAATTGAAATTCAAATTTGAATATATTTTATTTGAGTTAAACTGGAACTTAATAATATTCAATTCAACTCAAGCTATTATTGTCTATATCAATTTTAATTGCTATAGTTCTTTTAATTGCTATAATTGATATTGTGAAATAATTTTTTCTTAACAAATTGTGATCTTCGCCTATTAATCATTATTACTATGCTAATGTGGTCGTTAGTGGGACTCTCACCATAACACATCACTTGCTGACCGTAAATTACAATACATAATTGTTAAAAAAATTAGTCAAAATTGTTAAAAAGACCTAAGTTCAAGATTTGTTTGGGCCAAAATTTATTAGTTTAATAATTTCAGTTAAGATTATTATATGCACATCAAAACATAATTTAATAGTAAGTGCATATATAATTTGACAATAAATCTAAATTCTTTTATTAAAATTAATTTATAATCCTAATATAATTTATTTATTTATTTATAAATAATTTTATAACTTGTAATATTCAAATTTAATTTGATAAATCTAGTTAAATGTTTTATAAATTTTGATTGTAATATTTTTTATTTTAAATGATATATTATGATAATTAATGACAAATATTTAATATTATGTTAAAAAAAATTTTCACTTTAATAAAAATTAACTGAAAATAATAATTATATGACACAAAATAAATGAAGAAAAAAATTTAAAAGGAAGATTATAATTTGAAAATTCGAAAAGTGCTAAATAAGTGCTAAACTTTATAATTAAAATATAATAAATTTTATATCAAACATTAATAAAAATTTGCATTCACGTATAAATTTTTCGAAAAAGATTAGTATAAAAGTATTTTATGCTGATCATTCCAAAAAAAGGAACATGTTTAAATAAGTCAATGATACTTTTTTATAAATAATACTATCACTTTTGGAATTAAAGTGGATTTACAACATTTGATTTTCTCTTTCTTATTGTATTGATAATTTTATTAAATTTTTAGATTTTTTTTAATATTTAATCATTATAAAATATTATTATAATATGAGTGTAAACATTCAAAATAAAAAAAATATGAGTGTAAAAATTCAAAATTACAAAAAAAAAGATGAAATTTAGTTCATTTTTTCAGTTATTAGACCCATTTTAAAAAATTATAAATAAATTCATAATTTATAGCTCTTTTCAAAATTGACAATAAAATTTTGAATTTATTAATTTGGTGAAATAATTTTGTAATTTTTCAATTTCATCACTCATTATAAAAGTCATTTTTTTTTCCATGTATACATTAGGAATGGGGATTCGAATCTAAATTTATTATGATTTCATAATTCTAACATATTACAATTATAACAACATTACAATATATAACATTGAAATTTTCTTAAAAAAAATATCAAACCTTGAAATTGTTGACTGAACTGATGAATTTTAAAAATTAAAAATAACATGTTTTTTATAAAAATTATTATATTTGGTTAACATTTAATTGTTTATATCTTCTAATATTTTTAACTATTTCTTAACATTAAAATATCATTTAATAATAAAAATTATAAACTACGTAATTTAAAATTAATATGATATAAAATATAAGCATTTGAACATTATAATAATTTGCTTGAGCCATTTGAACAGCATAAATATATAACATGCACAGCAGAATATAGCAATAGTCAGATTAAAAACTCTGCATACATGGTGTTCGATAAAATGTCTCAATGACGATTCAATCATCTTTTATTAAAGAATTGTTCTTCCTTTTTTTTTTTTTTTCAAGTGCCAGACAAACTGTGTACAATTTGATAATCTTAAATCTAGCCAATAAGAACTAACATCGACAATCTTTTCAATGTTGGTTGCTTTAATCTTGAGCTAGAAATTAACAGGATAGACCTCTGTTAAATTAGGATAAAACAGTCCAAAATGCTGCTCAATCCCAACAGACTTGAGATCTTCATTAAACAAAGCAAATATGTAGCTCTCAAGCACCTTTCCTGGCCTTTTTGGAGTTCCCACATTGGCTTTTAATCTGGCTATCACATTATTATTATAAGTTTGTGCATTAATAGCAGTTGCAGAATCTGCTCCTCCAGAAGGCCATCCTGTTTCGCTTACAATAATTTCAACAGCATTAGCTCCAACTTTCTCAAGTGCTGCATAAATGGCATCAACTGATGCATCTAGCAAATTTGTATATCCTAACGACCCATCTTGCACAATCACTTCAGTAGTATTTATAAGGGCATAATCGAGCCTAATATGTTCAGGATCGCTTTGATATGAAAAATATGTGTAGACATTGCATAATAAAGGGTACTTGTTCGACTGCAGGAATTGTGCTATAGGTATCATATAAGGAGATGCAGCAGAACTCCAGGATCCTGCTGATGGAGGGTAAGATACTGACAGTGTTTGTTGGAAAATTGCAGTTGACACAGGAATTGTCAGGTTAGCTGCAATTAAGGCTTTTTGTAAGGCTTGCATTGCAGGAAGGACTGAAGATGCTAAATTACTGGGAATTAGCTCATTTCCTACTGCTATGCATCGAAAATTTACTGTTGGTGCAAAAGGGACTACATTGGTTTGAACCCAAGTCGTCGCAAATGCAGGATTTGCGGCTAATGTTGGAAGATCATTGTCCACGACTCCAAGAATGACTTGTATTCCTGAATTTTCTAGTACTTTTAAAGCATCAGGATTCGGGTCATAAAGGCGAATTCTTTGAATGTTCTTGGATTTGCACACAGATATTACTTGATCTGGAAGGGGAAGATTGTCAGCAACTCTGCCATAATTAACACCAACATTTTGAGCTCCTGCACAAAGAAATGATAGTTCGCAAGTAGATGAATTCAGTTAACTAAGTTTGCAAATACGAAGGGAAAAAAAAAGAAGTAAAATTACACTATGATCCCTGTGATTTATGAACTACAACTAATTCGTTTCTATATTTTAAACAATATACTAATTTTTTTCTTATATTTTGCTTTCTTTACGCTGTTAGATCCAAATTTGCATCTTTTCGTTAAGTCAACGAGAAAATATACAAATTAAAAGAAAACTATTAATATATTATATAAAAAAAATTACAGTACGGTCCCTATGATTTGAAAAAAAAAACAATCAATTCATCCCCATATTTTTAAAAATATATCAAAGATAAGAAGAAATAAAATGAGTATATTTTCGTCATTTTATAAGATATTTAAAGAAAAAGATACAAAAATAAGATGAAATGACATTATAGTCTAACATAAGTAAACTATACGGAAATTTTAGCCTATTTTCTAAAAGATAAAAACACAGTAGTTGTATTTCACAACATGGGTTTGAATTATTACTAAAAAGTACTTAAAAAAACCAATCTTTGGCTTAATATATGGCATTGAAATGGTCTTCATGAATATGAGCTAACAAGTCTAGATATCAAAGACTAATTAATAAAAAAATTTAATAATAATTTTAAGAAAAATAATAATATACCATACCTGCAAAGGCAAGGAGCTCAATACTAAGCAAAAATGCTGCTAAAAGGCAAAAGATAGAGTGAGCCATAACCATAAGAACTTGATTATGATTTGTAATGATATTGAAAATACAAGATGGGCTGACCTCTCTCTATATATATGTTTGAGAAGGAAAAATCATTTTCTTTTCTTCCTCTGAGTTAAAAGGAAATGTTATGTCCTTGCCATTAACAAAAATTTATTACCATAAGTCAAGAAATCCTTCATATATATATCCTTTATAGTGATCCTAAAGATTGTTTATAGTAAAATACGAACAAATTTGTAATATTTTTTTCTCTAAAAAAAGTAAACATATGTATAATGGTATGATAGGATAAAACTTCTATATAGGATTTTAATTCCCAAGTTAGATTGAACAATACATTCTGATTAAGATTGTTAATGTATATTTGATTTAATATTAATGAAATAATATTTTAGATTTATCACATTTAGTGATATATATTTGATTTTTTTTAATTTATTATTGTTTTATATTTTTTCCGGTGAATGGTTAAAAATAACTCGTTATAACGGCAAACATCTTTTTGATTGATTTGAAATATGAATGGATATACAGTAGGAGTAGGCTATTTTTTTCCTAATTTATAAGCCTCTCCTTAATTAATTTATAAGCATATTGTGTTGCCTGCTGTATAGATATTGTCTGCTTGAGTAAATAGTTTGGTAGAAAGACATTGATTAGAGTTATAATTGAAATCTTTTATGAATAAGCATTTAAATGTCGTATTGAATGAGTATTTTGAAGTGATTGGTCGCCAATTGAGCGTCGCAGGGAGGATTAGGAATAATTCTAACTAGATTATATGCAAAATATAATATTTGGTCCGTAAAATATAAGTTTAGGTTTTATCTATAAACTATATTTAAGTCTCTAATAAATAATTATGTTCCATCATAGACCAAATCAATCAATAGAGATTTTTTAATGTATTATTGTTTTATCTTTTTCCCCAATGAATGGTCAGAAAATAAAGTTGAAGGGTTGAAAGAAAATGTTGTGAAATATTAACTTTTTACATTTTGAGTGTGCAAAATGTAATTTTATAAGGCATTCTTTTGAAAAATATGAAACTTCGAACAGTAAATCTTAAAATATATAAAATATTTCACATTTGTTCTTACACACAATAAGTTAGAAAATAAGTATTTGACGAGATTTTTACATATCCAATACAAACCCTAATTAACTAATTATATATGGCAGACATGTTAGGGTAAAATAAAGCATATGGTTTCTTATCTACAGGAGCATTATTTTGAAAAAACAAGTTATATTCAAAAACATCCAATGCCCAAAAAGGTTTCTTCGGTGTTCCTGTATTTGCTTGTCCACGTTTGAACACATTTGAAGCATATGCTCTTGCATATTGAGCAGAAGCATATATTTCTTCAGAAAACGGCCACCCAGTTTCACTCACAATGATCTTAACAGTTCCTGCTTCAAGTTTTTCTATTGCAGTGTAAAAAGCATCTACTAAACCATCAAGCATATTGGTATATTGGAATGGACCATCTATAACCTGAACATTTGTAGTATTAAGCAGAGCATAATCTAAACTAACAAGGTGTGAGTCCAGTAGATAAGCATCATAAGGGTAAATATCACATAAAAGAAGAGGACTGTGAGTTGCCAAGAATTTGATAATGGGTCTAATAAGATAAATCTTTTCTGGATCAAAAGTTGAATGGGATGGAGGAAAATGTGTAACAAGTGTATTTAATGTAAATGGCGCTGTTACGGAAATAAGAGTAAGCCCATGATCTACCAGTGCTTGTTTCATTGCTTGCAGTGCAGGAAGAACGTAAGCTGCTAATTTACTATCAGGGATTAGATCATGTCCAATAGCTATGGCTATAATGGTCATTTGATTTGCATATGGCACAACATTGTCTCGGACCCATTTCGGTGCAGCGGATTTACTTACTGCTTCAACTTCGTCATCGCCAACTCCTAAGATCACTTGTAAGCCCTGACCTTTTAGTGCTTGTAAAGCATCGTGATGGGACTTGTAAAGACGAATTTTTTTGAAGCCTTTCGATTCAGCAAAGTTCATAGCTACTTGTGCTGGTGGAAAGTTGTCTGCTAGTCTTGAGAAGGTCACACCGATTTCTGCTCCTGCATAGCACCAATGGTGGTTTACCAGGCAACAAAAGTAGCATTTGGAAAAAACTGTGCGACTTAATAAGAAGTAAGGATGAAAGTAGAGAAAAACTGTGCAACTAATGGCTACTGAAACAGTTATTTTTACCCAATAGACTCTAAAAACCTGTACAAATGATAACATTTTTCAGAAGAAAATAATATAACATACCAGCAAAGTCATGGAACTCGATAATAAGCAACAAAGCTGCTAAAATGCTGAAGATAGGATGAGCCATAGAGAATCTTAACGAGGACTTAGTTATGAATCTATGATTTGCAATGGTTTTGACAACCTAAGATGGACTGATTTTACAGGTAAAAAGTTAAAATTAACGTAAATAGATATCTGCTATCTTAGGAAAGGAAGTTTTCCTCGTGAATTTTAAAAGGAAATTCTATATTTCCATACCATAACTCATCATTTGGATTGGGGTGAACACTATTTGAAAAAATCAACTCAATCAGACGAACCGAATCGAATTGATTTGATTTAATTTTTTTAATTTATGAGTTTGATTTTAGTCTACACAGAAAAAAAAATTCAATTTATTGTAGTCATCTCCTTGTTATTTTCTATTCCTATCAAATCAAAATCTAAACATGTAAAAGAAATAATTAATTATATAGTCAAATATATAAATTAATTCCGATAAATTTTAACAAAAAAAAAAATTAATAGGGAATTATCATATAGAAGGTAGTGAATATAATAGAAAAAAATTAGTTAGTTGTAATTTTCTTTTCCTTCCATGTAAAAAAGTAGTATAAAATAGGATTAATATGGCATAATCGTTAGTTTTTTTTGTTTTACCTTATATAATAGGAAATTAGGTGACTAATTAAATTAAAATTTTTAAATAATGATGTTTTATTTTATTTTTAGCCAAATTTAAATGAAAAAAATAACTTATACAATTTTGCATTTTAATTTTTTAATAGAATTTAAATTAAAATAAAATTATTTTCAATCTATAATATTCTAAAATAATTATAAATATAGATTATATGAAAGTGACACCATAATTAATGTACATGCTCCTTTGATAATTGCAAAGTATAATTTTAATTTTTGCAATTTGATTAATGATTAGGCTGAGGTTCTAGAGGTCTAACTTAGTGGGTCCTGCCATATGAAACTCCAATTCCAGAATTCTGTAGAGAGCAGGTAATGCATTGGGATGGGAGAGTAGAAATTGGGTGATGCTATGAGAATGATTGCACTTTATTATTAAGGTTGAACTAGCAAATCATTATAAATTATACTGAGGATTAAAATTTAAATGTGGGCCTCAAAAATCAAATCAGTCAATTATGTTTTAAATACAAACTGAAAAAATATACGGGAAATTCCATTTGTACCCATTCATGATATGAGACTAGAAGAAAAGGGTGACATGTGCACAAAAAGAGGTACATAAAACTAACAAAATCACATGAAATAGAGTAAAGAAGAGTTACATATTTTTCTTTCTAATTTCAAACCTAATTATCATCTCAACACTTCATAGTAAGTAGTAATTCATTAACTAAACCCATCAAACAAGGTTTTTAAAATTTTTTTTTTCCTAAAACCATAAGAGAAAAAACAAGAACTACTAAAAGAACAATATCTTTATTTAAGACCGTTTCCTGGAGTTGAAATAGCAAGATCTGGCCAAGAAAAGCAATCCCCACCTACAAATCCATTGTCACCACTCTCAAATTGCCACGTGTTGCCCAATCCTCCAGCAGAACCACCACTGCCACCAACACCACCAGCACCACCGTCTCCCACACCGGGAAAAGGCCAGACTCCTCTTGCAAGCCCAAAGCCCATATCTTCAAACCCAGATCCAAGTCCAAGCCCAAACCCACTCAATGCCAGAAATCCAGGGCCCTGAGTATTCAACAAAGAAGTAAAGCTACCAGATACTGTAGAATTACTACCAGAACCACTCACATTACCCTTCCCATCGACTCCACCGCAGCCAAACTGTATAGACGTTGCTTGATTGCCCATAAGTGGGACCAGTACTGGTGTAGCCGGTAATGGAAGGTTGTGGTCACCTGTGGTGGCCGTCATAGGACCCACTACAGTACAACCACTAGAAGTGGTGCGTGATCTTTTAGCATTCTTCCGAGTGCCACCACCAACCGGAATGTCACGAAGGGTGCCGCCGTGGGTCCAGTAACGGCGACAAGACTTACAGAAATGACGAGGCTGGGAAAAATTATAGTTGTTGTAATAGCAGAACTTAGTGTTTGTAGAATCGCAGCGCGGGCATGGAAGGTGTTCTTGTTCTGGCGGTGGAGCTCCTGTGTTATGGGGTTTGTTTAATCTTCTAGTTTCAGTGGAAGAAGAATCTGATGGCATTTTGGGAAATGGAAAGTGGGTAATTTAGGCTTCCTTTTCCTTTGTTTTGTTCTGCTTTGTTTTTGGTTGGTTATGATCAAGATTCGAGAAAGAAGAAGATAAAGATTAAAAGAGTTAAGAAAATGGGCAGCAAGGAAGAATGTTGAAATGGGTATGGATTGTTTGTGTTTGTGTTTGTGTGGGTGGCAAAAGAGCAGAGATGGGCCTTTTATGGAGAGAGAGAGAGAATCTGGAGGACACTGAAACGAGTTCTGAGGGATATATGAGCAGAGAAGAGAGAGAGTGCAGCTTTTCAGTGTTCTGTTAGGCACGACATTTCAGTCGGCTCCAGAATGGATCGGCTATTAATTAATCAGCTAAGGTATGCGGCTCGTGTTTTGTATGCATGTATGAATGTGCATGGATAAAAGGAAAATGGGTAATAGGCATCGGGACAATGCATAAATTTGACCATATATTTTATTTATCATTCTCGTGATCTCTCAATTTTATAAAAAATTATAATTTTAAATTTTCATTAATAATTATATTTATTATCAAAATAAAATATAAAATAACGCCTTTTTTAAAATTTAAAGACTTATCGGCCAAAGTTCAAGAATTAAATTTATACGCCATAGCATAGATATTGTTCTTTTTTTTAAAAAAATTTCTTCATTTAGAATTAGAATAGACAGTTTCTATCTCTATCTATCTACTAATCTTTCTTTGGTGGTGGGGAAGGATGTGATAAGTTAGGTAGAGGCATTAGCATTATTGATCAAGACAAGGGCCCATTAGTCACTAATTATAGTCCAAGTGATAATTAAAATTATTCTTCAAACTAATACTCTAAATTTAAAATTTATTGTCTATATCACTCTATTCAGATAAAACTTAATTGCTAAAATGTTCGTAAATTGCATTACACGAACAATTTTCCCTTTTAAATAACATTCGTAAATTAATTTTATATTATTTCTATAAACTTAAAAAAAAAAAGAAAAAGAAAGAGCCGTTTTGTTATATTTATATATTGTAGAGAAAGAAAGCAAAACAGAAAAACCAAAAAGAAAACACATTATGTCAGTTGGTTTTTGTTTCCATTAATTAGAAAGAGATAAGGATTGTACTGAGTAGAATTTGGAGCAAACAAAGGTAGCTCTTAGCTACATTCCAAATCCCAATAATACAACCATTATGCTAAGAGACAGATAGCCTGCCCTTTTCCATTCTTTTTATATAGCAGTATTACATTGTCCTTCATTAATTAATCAACCAGTCCTAATCTTCAAAGTAAAATAATCCATAACTAAACTCCACCTCGACAAACCCAAGTCGAAAAACTACACCGTAAAGAATACTTATAAAATTGATCACGAATTTAATATTTTATAATATAAATTATCCGATATCGGTCATTTTATTTTAAAGTATAAATAAAGATTAATTAAATTTATGGACTGTTAAAATAAATACGAGCTTGAAAACCTCATGTGATTATGTATATAAAAAATTTTATTTTAGTTCCAAACTAATTATGGTAAATTATATAAATTTTTATTCCACTAGAAGAAAAATAATTGAAGAATTTTTTTTTAATGTATGATAAATGAATAATAGGAGTGGATTGCAGCTCACAGCAATCTCTTCACCATGTGATTAAAATTCCAACTTAGCTTAAAAAATGGGTCATAGGAGTGTAATCATTTGAAATAGATTTGTACAATTGATGTGTCAGTATCAGTATCAGTTTCTTTTCTTCCCCTAGTCATACTTAGACTATTTAAAACTAATAAATTTCAAACCAAAGATTGTGCCATTAATTAATTAATTAATAACTAATTAGAAGAACGTACAAAAAATACATACACCGATGATTCCAACACAAAAATGCATAGATTTTGTGGGCTACACAACACCCTATACACACTTAATTACTTTTAAACCATACTCAAATCCATTATTAGCGCACATAATATTCAATTTCGGTTGAATCAAAATTCAACTAATCAATTTGGTTAATCGAATGCTTGATCATCGAATTATGAATTTCATCTATGAAAAGAATGTAATTTTCTTTTTTAACTGAAGAAAAAAAAAATGTAATTTGATAGATTAAATTCTTCAAAATTTTATATTTTGTGAGTTAAGGTTTAATCATGTGTAATCGCAGAGAGAGAAAGAGCCACAAATTGAAGAAGCTGAGCGGGCAAAAGAAGCCAAGAATGGGAGACTGAGAGACGGACTGATGGATTGTGGTGGCGGTGGTAGAGGTGGAGGTGGTGGTAGCAACGGTGGTTATTAGAGAGAGGGAGGGTGCGTCTGAGGTGGGACAGGACCGACAGAATCATGGATGTCGGGGCAGCGTGGGAAGCAATAATTGGGTCTTCCCTCTGATTTCGGACGCGTCATGTCCGCATCAGATTCCTCCTCCGTACTACCCCATCTCCAATCTCTTCCCGGATTTCTCGCTACACTGTTCTCGTTACCAAACAGCACTGTTTCCTTTCTTTGGACACACACTCTTCTCCTTCCATCCTCATCGTCGATTCTTTTCTTCTTTGGGTTAACGTTAAATCCCACGGTCGTTATTCCACTCAAACGTACTCCTCATGTCACATTATGTTACACCTGTCGTAGTCATTAGTCAATGTTTGCATATAACTCTTACAATGTGTGTGTATGTTTTTTTTTTTTTAAATAACCTTCCATCCCAAGATAATTGATTATGGCAATATAATTTATTATTATGAGAATTTTTATTAATAAAAGAAATATTTTTAAATATATGATAAAAAATATTTTTATTTTAATAAAATTTTATATTCGCATCGGCTTCCATTCATAGATAGAGCCACGGAGCGGGTTTAAATAAAAATTTTCCATTGGTGCATGTGGTGCCCATGCAAACCACGCATAAACAAACGTTGAAGTCATTGGATGGAAGGTCGATGTCTTTTCATTTTGAATAGCACGTTTATGGTAAGATAAATCTCTTGTCCTCTACTTAATTTTCTTGTATTAAACACTTAAATTCTCCACTTAACATGCACAAGCTATCAACTAATCACTTAATATTCTACTAATCAACTTCCTATCACTCTTCACAATTCACAATCTACCAATCAAATGCATTTTTATTTAAGTTTGCAATACAACTAATTAACCATCAGAGATTATTATCTACATCCCGTAATATTTACTATCTATGTTCATAATTCTTGTCACATTTGTGGTTTGAAAAAGTAATAAATATTTTTTTTCATGTTTATCCTTTTTATATAATCAATAATTACTGTTTCAATTTAATGATTCTTTTAGAGAATTGGAATTAAATTAAAGGTAATATAGTCAATTTATCTAATAATTAAATATAATATAGATAAATTTAATAGTTTTTTTAAAAAGTGTGGTATTACAAATATAATAAGTAATATGAAACAGAAATAATATCCCATTTGTGGTTTTAAAAGGTAATAAATTTTTTATTTTTTTCTTTATAAATGACTAATAATTATTATTTCAATTTAATAATTTATTAGAAAATTAATATTAAATTAAAGATAATATAGTCACTTTATTCAATAATTTATTGAAATTTAAATAAATTTAATGATTCTTTTAAAAAATTTAAAATTTTAAATATGATAAGTACGATAATAGATGCAGTTTCTATTCAAATTTCTTATTAGCTTTTAGACGATGCAACTAAAATTTTTGCATCCTAAGCTTCGTATACAGTAGTTCACTTTTTAAAAAAAAATAGAAAATTAAAAATCTTTAAATTTATAATTAATGAAATTTACTACTATTAATAACTTCAATTAATTTAAAATTTAAAATTTGAATATTTATATTTCTTTTATAAAAAAATTCAGGAAAATAAATAAATTCAGTTTTTTTTTTTTTTTTCTCTCTTGTAAATACTAGTACAGATCAGCACATATCAGAGGAAGACTATCTCATGCTAAAAGTAGATTCACCAAAATTTTCCAACAAAAGTTAAAAGTCTTTTTCACCCATTTACCGCTCTTACCAAACAAGTAATACAAGCTCTGCCTCACCATTACTGGACCAGAAATTGTGCTAAAACCCAACCAAAATGAGTTTTTTTTTTTTTTTCTAATTTTTTGGAATATGGATATTTAAGTGAAGACAAGAAGTCAACGACTAGTAGGAAGGGAAAGAGATAGGTGGGGTCCGGTAAACAGAGACAGGTGTCAGTGAAGGACCTGAGGCGTCGGTGGATGATGGAGGTGGGGATTCTCTTACAGTGGCACGCGCGGCCTCAGTAGCCATCTAAATGTCTACTTGACAATATCATGTGTCGCTTTCAAGACAACATTGTTGAACCTCCTCACTCAGTCAGCACCTATTGTCTGCTTATTCGGTCGTCCATAATACCTGACAATTTTCGCTTCTCTTTTTCTCTTCCTCGTTACTCTTCTTCTTTCTTCTTTTTGGCTTCTTCTTCTTCATTTCTGATTCCTTCTCTTTTATTTTCATGGGTGAATTAAATTTCAAGGGACTAATATTTTATACTAACACAATTTCAATTTTTAAATAAAATATTAATGTCATTGAGCAATGCAAATAATAAAGGAATTCGCACGCACGGGGTAGTGCATAGAAGAGATCGAAGGATTTATAATGTCAAGAGTTTATACATTTTCAGTGCAAGATTTCTATGAGCCGGCTCTTTGATTATATATCTTCCAAAGTGAGTTTGGATTATATGGACTGTTAAAACTGATACAATCCTCGGTAGCTTTTATATATATATATAGATGATGTTTTTACCTTAGCCAAAATAGAAAACGCTAACTTAAAAATTGAATGTATAAATGTTCAATTGTAGTCTGAAACCATATTGCAAGGCAACATGAAAGGAGAATGCAAATGGGAAACAAAGAAGAAGAAGAAAAAAAAAAAAAACTAAAAGAGTATATATAGAGCAAAATCTTGTTAATGGAGGAAGAAATTAGATTTTGCTCAATGAAATAAAATCACACATGAAAAGTGAAAATCAAAGATCTCTGAGTTGCCTAAGATTCATAGGAGAAATGTACTTTTTTTCTCCATCAAGCAATTGCTTGGCAAGTAGAAGATTGGCTGCCTCACTTGGATGGTAAGGATCCCAAAACACATGCGTCGAACGATCCTCGCACATACTAGATGTAGGTCCACACGGAATTATTCCTGCAAATTGCCCTCCATTTCCACAGCAAGCTCTTGTTGCTGTTGTAAATCCTGCAAAAACATTCACATCCAGTTAACTCTGATCATATGCACATATATAATTATTTATCGGCTCAATGCATAAATTTGACTTTGAAACCTTAATCTTTGGAAGGGTTATAATTTCAAATTTCAATAATTACTATGCCCTTGACCAAAATGAAATATCTTTGCATCCGTATTTTATTTTAGCAAGGATATAGTTATTATTGAAATTAAAAAATACAGAATCATGCTGACTCTCGTGAAGTTTATGATGCCATAAGGATAATCATCGAAAATACATGGTCAATCTTTTGCATTAGGTAATTAATTATACATATATATATAATTAACTCACCATATTTATCATAATTTGTGATGAGTTCCATGACAAGATCATAGACATTGGCATGAACAAAGGTAGCCCCAGGAAGATTATCATTCAATTCAGCAAGCAAATCTTTCAATCTAGCATTATACTGAATTGCCAACTGATTAGCCAAATCCACACATTCATTCTCTTTCAATTGATTTATAGTCTTCTGGTATGGTATGCAACCTATCGGTCCGACATTTCCAATTACAAATTTTCGAGCATCCAATTTATATAATCTCTGTCGCCACCAGATAAATTAATTAGTAAATGAACATTTTGAAGCACAACTTTTATCATTTTAGTTTAATATTTACTTACAGTAAGTTGTTCTCTTAAGTGATTGAGCATATCGTCGATGAAGGCATCAGGACTTTCAGTGATTCTCGCACCAACAGATAAAACTGGAAGCAGATAATTGTTCAGGAAATCATTTGCTCCGACGGTGATGGAGAAGATGGATTTCCTCATAATGTATTCTCTTGCCTTCGATGGACCTAACAATTTGTTAAATTGTTTTCTAGTAATGTTGAAATAGTCAATTTGGATGTCCATACTTAGCCTATTAACCTGCAACAATATTATTCATATGTTATTTCTCAATTAGTTAAATGATTTTTTAAAAATAATTATGGAATTATTAAGTGCTAACAAAAATTCTTCCGGTTGCATTCATAATTCCTCCTCCCCCTGAAGCATAATTAACACCATATAGTATTGCTTTCCCGGTTGAATTTGGGGCTAGAAATGGAATTGCATAATTTGGTTGCCCTAGTTCTTCCCCTAAAACAAATACGAAACAAATTGGATTAGTTTGTTAATCATAGATCGACCGTATCTGTCATTCGATGATTTTAATAGCTAATAAGCTCACTTGTATAAGGTTGATCTTATAGTATAAGAATTATAAATGAATTAACGATAAATCAATTAACAAATATAAGAAAACATAGCTAGAAATTAAATAAGTTTACCTATAATATCGCCTATGGTTCTCCCATTCGTGTACCGGCCGGTAGGGTTTCCGCCGGAAGCCTTAAAATCAATTCCATTGGGTTTGATGTTAGCTTTAGACAAAGTTGGTAGATAATTGTTATTTCCAGCATCAACTAGAGAATCACCAAAAATAAAAGAAGCTCCCAATGCAGAATCATCAGCTGCATTACAATATGAAAACCTAAAGCTGAAAGTAACAAAAATAACCAATAAGGCCAAGGTTTGAGTACCCTTTAAGGCCATGGCTTAAAAATTTCTGAAAGTGGACAAGACAATGATGTTCTGAAACTAGATGCAGTAGAAAGGAGTATTTAAGAGAGGCAAAGAATCCATAGGTGAAACTTGCAAGCTTGTTCTAGTGAATTGTTGAATTTTGGTATGACCTTTTAATTTATTTCTATTAAAGAAGCAAACGTTCAAATGGGTAGTTTATCAACATTGGTGCAAATTTCTCTGCGTGTTATGAAGTTTTGGGTTTGGCTTTTTCAAAACGCAAAATGGTTCTCTTCTAGGTCAAAGAGATTGAACTAATTTAATAAATGTGACGCATATGGAAATTATATAAAAAAAAATATTTGAATTGAGAATGTTCCTGGGAGAAAGATCTTTGGGGTTAGGTCCTGTGGAAGGCATCAACTTGCAATATTCATATTGGGCTAAGGCCCATATGGGCGGTAAGGCCCAGTGCGTTTTGTTGAAGAATTTTTCAGGCGGTCGTTGGTCGATTGAACGACCAGCCATTTCGTCTACAAACGACATGCTCATCAATTTTTGTAACTGGTACTGGTAGAAGGGCCTTAATGTCATTTAGAAAGTCAACAACCCAACTTTCCTTTTCCCTCTCCCACTTGCCATATTAACCTCAAAAGTCGACCGTTGAGGGAGTGAAGTGAAGCTTACTGTCTTCATACTGAAAAAGAGAGAACTCAGAATTGGCAACTATGGGAACGAGAAAATCACAGTCTGCAGAAGAATGCAAAGCAAACCCTACTCCAGAAATCAACGATGATCAAACCCCAAAAATGTCACTTTATGAGAAATCAAGAGAAGAGAGAATCAAATCAAACCTTGAAAGAATGCAGAAACTTGGTCTCTTTGACCTTTCTCAAAAGCTCAACTCTTCTGCAGCTCCTAAACGCACCCAAAGAAATAACCCATCACGAGCAAAACGTCCCTCTCCTCTTCAGTCACCTGGACCTCTTCGCCGCTCCTCTAGGTAATGTCATAATCCCTGTATACCAATCTTGATTGATCATTTGATTTGCTCCTTTTTATCTTTAATGGACTGGGTTTTCTTTTATGTGCCCAATGTCTTTTTAAGTTTATTATCTAGACAATTTCATTCATTTATATTCAGTTTTGTGTTTTTGTTTTAATTCCTTTGCGGGGTTTTTTAGGTTGCACAATGCTACTCCTGTTAGCTACTCGGAAGCGGTGTTAGCAAAGAAGGATGGTTTATTGGAAGATGAAGATGTGAGGCTAGAGGTGGGTTCAAAGCCAGAGGTTTACACAGAAGAGCATGAGAAGCTTTTGGGAAGTACTGAGAGGAGCTGGACATTTTTTGTAGATGGGTATGGAAAAGATGGAAAACGGATTTATGATCAGGTTAAGGGAAAGACTTGCCATCAATGCAGGTGAGTCCGCTTTTTAACCTCGTAGGTATGGTACTGATATTGATTATTGAGTTCTAAGATTATTAGTTGAGGTTTCAATAAAAGATTATTATTTGAGAATCTGCGATAAAAAAAATATTAATTCAACAAGGAAATACCACTTTGCGTACATGACTTGATTAACTTGCTCTCTAATGGTGTAAAATAGCTCGTTGTGATTGACATCCTCTTAGTTTGCATGTATTCTGAAAACACGGTAACTCCTGTTGTGTAGTCTTTGCCGAAGTATTGTCACTAGAACTGCTATATCTAGAAGAAGTTGCTAATAAGAATTTTTCATGCCATTTGCCTGTAATATGTTTTAGAAGTTGTATTCTCATAGCATAATTTGATATTAATTTTATCAAAGCTGATATTTTGAAACAAAGGATTCATATAGCTGACCCTAACTAGTTAGGACTAAGGTTTAGTTGTTATTGTTTTATTCTCATAGCATAAAAATGCTTTGCATTTGAAAAACCTAAATGTGCGTGCTTGTCCATGATCCGTATAACTAAGTTGAGTTGCTTATAAATGTAAGAGAATTGATGAAGGTGGAACATAATGGAGAAATTAGATGTTGTTAGCAGGTGCCTCATTCTATGAGTATGTAGTTGTGGTTTTGGAGCTGATATGTGTCATCCGGAATGAATGAGGCAGAACTGTTACAATTTGTAATGCAGATTGGTGACCAAGTTGGTAATGGCTCAGCTAGCAGCCCTGGCAAGGCTGTGGAAGTAGTTTTGAAGTTTGGACCAGCAGCTGTGTTATCACAGTTGAATGAAGAAATAATGATAGGTTGGTGAATTGGAGGTCATGTGATAGCAACGGAGGTGGGTAGTTCTAACATAGAGCAACAAACAGCTAGACATAATACCTTGAAAACGCATTTTGGAAGTACCTTACAAAAAATAAATATTCATAATGAATTTTCCTCATTCTCTTTCTTTTTCTTTATTATATAGAGGTTATGTTATATGTATTTGGCTTCTTAAGTCATGCTCTTCATGCTATCTGTGTCTATCATTAACTAAAGGAAAGGGTCTTTAACAGGCAGAAAACTCTTGGTTATCGTACCCACTGCAGCAAATGCAAGACGGTCCAAGGACAGTTTTGTGGAGATTGTTTATACATGAGGTATAATTTTTTGAAAGATTCTCCATTTGCTTTTATCTGCTTTGCATTTTGATACTTGTATGAGCTTTTTTAACTGTAATTTTAAAATAATCTAATGTTTTAAAGCCTTTTGTTTTATGAGAGAGCAGATATGGAGAACATGTACTTGAAGCAATAGAAAACCCAAATTGGATATGTCCCCCCTGTCGTAGAATTTGCAACTGCAGTTTTTGCCGGCAAGCAAAAGGATGGGCTCCAACCGGACCTCTTTACAAGAAGGTAACTCTTTGCTAAAAGAAGAGCTGGCTCAACTTTTCAGGAGACAAATTGAGTTTAGCATTTTGTTTATCTTGTAGATATCACGATTGGGTTACAAGTCAGTTGCACACTATCTGATCCAAACCCGACGCTCACAAAATACAGTAGAAAAAGTTTTGGTGACTGCCAATCAAGTTTCAGTGAAAAGGTCTCTCCCCTTTTCAGAGATGGAAAAGCCATCAAAGATTACCAATGAAGAAATTAGGCCATTAATGCCTGAATATGAAGAGACAATTCATGATGACTTAAAGACTACGACTGAGCTAAATAGGAAAATTCTGGCGAGCAACTGTCAAACAAAGAGGTCATTGCCCTTTTCAGGCAGTGAAGAATGTTATGACAATATGGAATCTGTAGAGGTCAATCATGAGGAGCATTATCATCCTGGATTGGCAGAATCTATGTTTAAAGATGAGAGAGAAAGTGGTTTAAAGATTGAGAAAAAGAAGCAACCGTCCTACAGTGGAAATCTCCTCGTTCTGGATGGTGAAGCAGTGCCTGAGAAGATGGTATCTACAAAGACCAAAGAGGAAGTTTATGTCGATTTTGGATTGTCAGTGCCTATATTTGAAGAAAAAAGAGAGAATGAGCTTAAAAGTGAGGAAGCAATGCAATTGCAATATACAGAGCATGATACTAGCCTTGAGAGATTGAAGCTGGGGCAGTTGAAAACCAATGACCATCTTGATTCAGAATTAAGTGGTATAAATGAGAAAAATTCTGATGTCAAGCAGTCTATAAACAACGATCTGCTCTCTAATCAGGAGTTGAAGAAAGAGAAGGAAATGCATGTTGGGGATGGCAAAAATGCTGATAGCACTTCTAAAGTGGAGAGAAGTGCAAATCTTAAGAAGACTGCGGCTACTGAACCAAATTTGGACACTATTGGTGGAAGATTGCGACAGAGGCGTAGATTGAACAAAGGCTATGATGGTGAATTACCAATAGCAAATGTGCAAAAAAAATCAGATATAGTGCAAGCTTTTTAACAGTATCTCCTCAATGAAGGAAGCTGAAGTCAAAATGAACTGAAGACAGTTTGGTAGAAGATTGAAGGGAAAGCAGGATACCAAAAGGGAGATGAAGGGGTCTTTTGTTTCTGTATTTTGTGTCAGGTAGGCTGAGTTAGGAATTTTTTAGTCAATACACTAGATTTTGGTTTCAGGCCTTGTTTTATTAGGCTGCATTTTGGCAAATTAGCATTCCTTGAATGCTCTCAAGTAGCGAAAAATCCCCTCATGTTGAGGTACCTTCTGTGTGAATTAAAGACTTCAGGATATTATTGTTGGTGATCTTGGAGTTAATTAATGAGAGGGGATAGGAATTTGAACCTAGAACATTTGCTACTGGTAATTATTTACTTAAATGACCTTATCTGCCAAATGAAAATCCTAAAACTAGTAACCACATTAAACCCCAAAACTGAGCCCATTACACCTAAATAGCCTACCAAACACCCTTAAATGGCCCTACACACTATTAACCAATAATAGCACTTTAATGCATTGGGTCAAAAAAATTCTGAGGATTGAAGCTTGCTGTCACTAAGCTTGGTGTCAAGGTCTGTTTAATAATGACAGTTTCGGTAAATGGCCATTGAAGCCATCTTCCAATAAAATGCCAAAAATTGTAGCTCCCATTGCGTAATGGAAAGTCACCTACACACTTTCTAGTGAAACTTGGGGAAGAAGAAAAAATAATAAAGCACCAAGGCGAATCAAGAATGAAGGAAATTATAATAAAAGAGAAGGACAATCAAATCATTTTCTGCTACTCATTATTATTTTCAATTCAAATGAGGCAGTTCCTTCCTGGTAAACTTACCTTTGCCAAAGCTAGTTCTGTCTTCCAGTCTTTCTGCTACAAAGTACTTGCATTTTTTTTTTTTTTTTAGATTTGAACATTTGATTGACAATCGAAGTGAGAGACAGACAGCGTAAAAGTAGAAGCCATTTCTTCTTTTGTCTTCTTGTCAAAGAAGCCCTTTAGCACTTAGCTGCTAAGCCTTTGCCTTGTGATTTGAGCTTTGTTATCAATTGGGTTCTATATTTGAATCCTAAAAATGATTCTTGCACCTTGCTTTGCCCTTTTTATGTGTTGACCAAGGGTACTTTGGCCTTTTTTCTTTAATACATTGGGAATTTTTTTTAACAATGGCTTTTACAAAACTGGTAATGCAATGTTATGATTTAATATTTTGAAAAATATTACTTTAATTAAAAAGAAAAATTATTAAATTCAAACACTTTGCATTTTTAGAAATCGAAATTAAAAAGAAAAAAAAAACGTTGTTTCAGCTTTAAACAATAGAACAAAGTTGACAAACCAAAGTGATAATTGATAGCAGGTCCAGAGATGAATTTCTCAGTGCCCTTTTTGTTTGGCTGCCGAGAAAGCAACAGTATATCTCTTATCAGATAGAAAAATATTTGACAGAACAAGTATGTATATGCGTGGGTTTTGAATCTCTTTGACTTTGCATTTTGTTTGCTTCTTTCAAGTCATAACTTTGACTATGGAGTTAATTAATATAATTATCTTTGATTAGTTGATTAAATTACTTTCTTTAAGAGAGTTTGTCAAAGTTTGCTTTTTACAAGAAATACATAAAAATTTTAGCAATAGATGTAGGAAAAAATGAACGATTCAATTTCCATTTTTCTTAACAGGAAAGTGAAAGAAAAACTTAATCAGTATTAACTTTTAAAAAAGTCTTGTGGTGTGGGGTTTAGTCAATTTTCTAAAATGCTACACAGTAAACTGTAATTATCCAGTCGGCCCTTTTCTGGGGTTTTGTGCATTACTGCTTCATATTAGAATCCTAAGAAAGGAAGAGATAAAGATTTCAACCGTCAAAAATTACTTCTCAACAGATAAATTTTAATCTAGAATTCGAAAATTCATTATTAAACTTTACTGTTTTACCCTATCAACTATTAACCAAAACAACATATTACCCCACAGCACCTAACAGCTTTAATAGACATGTCATGCCCACAAACATTAATATAACCAATTCTTCATATTTTTTTAATCCAAGACAAGGAAAATAAATAAGTTTATCTTTTAAATATATTTATTTATAACTCATGGGAATTGCAAATTAATTATGAAAATATAATTATAAAAAAATGGGAAGAAAGTGATGTATATCTAAGATATCAACTTGATAATTAAAAATTAAATGGAAAAAACAATAAAATTGCAAATTTAACAAAATATATATACCAGTTGAGAGTTGTTGAATTATGTATTTTATTAGGTTAATATCTTTTGGATATATTAAACAAAAGAAGCAAATATTGAGAGTGAACAATATATTATTTAATTTTTATTTCTATAATTAATAAATCATTCACATCTAGAAGTTGACTATTATGTCGTTTTATAGTGATAGTCTTAAAATTGATTCAGGAGATGTGAATTAATATTAAATTAAAATAATACTAATCCAGGTTTTATATATATATATGAAAAAATGACAAGTTAATTACATTTCTTAACCTTGTCTAAGTATGGCAAATGATGGCTTTATTTTAAAATTGGAAATATAACACTCATACTCATCTTCCCATTGTTAGACATTAGTTATTCTTTAAAATATTCGATAAAAATATATGTTTAATTTAAAATGATAATGAAATATTTTTCGTTTTGAATAACTTTTTTTTTATATTTTCAATTAAATATTTAGGCATTAAGTTAGTTAATAACTGTGATTTACAGGTTAGTAGGGGGAAATTTTAAATTAAATAAAGTTAAAAATGAGATTAAGAATCAAGATTCAGGTTGGAGGTATTGGACCGTGGTGGTGGTGCCCTGCATTTTTGCCAAGTTGGACAGAAAACAGCTTTTAAGAGAGCTAGCTGATTATTTGACTTTTAGCCATGACCAATAGAAGAAAAAGGTTCTGATAGGTCCCATACAGCACATAAATTATATAAAAAATAGAATTAATTGGAAATATATAAATTTAACAATAATAATAATATTAATTAATTAATTGATTAAAGACAGAGGCAGAGAGATAAAGAAAAGAAAAGAAAAAAAAAACTAACGGGACATACATTTGGTTTGCAAAAGTCAATGTCCTTCTCACTGTTTGTTAAGGGAGGTTATAGTGGAAGATTGTGGAGACTGGAAAGAGAGTCAATCGAGAGAGAGAGATAGAGAGAGGTGGGGTTATCAAAAACTGGTTTGTCTTTGCTGTGGATTTACTATTCACAAAGTAAAATGAGCATTTGATATGGAGAGGGTTGCTTTGCCTGTGCCTGCTTTTATTTGTTCTGCAGTGAAGAGAGAGAAACTAAGGAAAGAGAGTTTCTTTTTGAGCTCTCTCTGTTATGCTAATGGAGTCTTGACTCCTATTCACATTTAAGGATTTGAAGTGTTTCTTTCAAAACTCAGTAACTAGGTTATGTGAAACCCTTTTATCCAATTTTCTTTCTTAGTGTCTTTCTTGATGCGAGTTCCTCTGCAAATTTGGGGATCTGGGTTTTGGTGTTCTAGGGTTTGACTCTCTGCTCCTCTTTCTCTATCTTTCTTGGGTTTCTTCCAAATTTGTTTTCTTTGTTTAACTTGTCACTCTGGTGGGGTTTTGACTTTACTGAATTAAGTCATTTCAATTCTGGGTTCTAGATTTCTGTGGGTTTTTCAGCTGAAATTTTTTTGAAGCTGAGCTGACATCTTTAGTTCTGAGTTTTTGTAAATTTCTTTTTCATTTTTTTGGGTTCGTTGTTGAAGAAATCTTAATTTAGAGCTCTCTTGATCTGGTTTTAGAGTCAGGCCTTTTTCTTTCTTGTTATAGCACCTAGGGTTTGAAACTGGACCCCTCCTCTGTTCCTTGTATATGGGCTAAACGCCTGAACTCAACTGAACCCAACTGTTTTTCTTGAGTCTTGGGTTTATATTTTTTTATTCTCTTCTTAGATTGGTTGTAAAGTCAAAAGTTTTAATGCATCTTTCATTGTGGAAGCCTATATCTCATTGTGCTGCTCTAATCTTAGACAAGAAGAGCAGGAAAAAAGATGGGTCTGAATCCAATCATGAAATCAAGAAAAACCCATCAATTCTTCGAAAATTGCAAGAAAATAAGCTTAGAGAGGCTCTTGAAGAGGCATCTGAAGATGGGTCTCTCTTCAAATCCCAAGATATGGAGTCTGAGTCAGTTGGAAACCAAGATGAGAGCCTTGGGAGATCAAGATCCTTAGCAAGACTTAATGCCCAGCGCGAATTCTTGCGTGCCACAGCCTTAGCTGCGGAGCGCATATTTGAGAATGAAGAATCCATTCCTGAACTCCACGAGGCATTCTCCAAGTTCCTCACAATGTACCCAAAGTACCAGTCTTCAGAGAAGGTTGATCAGCTAAGGTTGGATGAATATGCACATTTGTCTCCAAAGGTATGCCTTGATTATTGTGGATTTGGGCTTTTTTCGTACCTTCAGACTTTGCATTATTGGGAGTCTTCAACGTTTAGCTTATCCGAAATAACTGCAAATTTGAGTAACCATGCTCTTTATGGTGGTGCTGAGAAAGGCACTGTGGAATATGACATAAAGGCCAGAATTATGGATTATTTGAATATCCCTGAGCATGAATATGGCCTTGTTTTCACTGTGAGTAGAGGGTCTGCATTTAAATTGCTGGCAGAATCATACCCCTTTCATACTAATAGGAAGTTGTTGACCATGTTTGATTATGAGAGCCAGTCTGTGAGTTGGATGGCACAAACTGCCAAAGAAAAGGGTGCAAAAGTTTATAGTGCATGGTTTAAATGGCCAACTCTTAAATTATGTTCTACTGATTTGAGAAAACAAATTTCAAGTAAGAAGAGGCGGAAGAAGGATTCTGCAGTGGGCTTGTTTGTGTTTCCAGTGCAGTCTAGAGTTACTGGGGCAAAGTATTCATATCAATGGATGGCACTTGCTCAGCAAAACAATTGGCATGTCTTGCTTGATGCTGGCTCGTTAGGTCCTAAAGATATGGATTCACTTGGGCTGTCCTTGTTTCGGCCTGATTTTATTATTACTTCCTTTTACAGAGTATTTGGGCATGACCCAACCGGTTTTGGATGTCTTCTTATCAAGAAATCTGTAATGGGAAGCCTTCAAAATCAGTCTGGGAGTACAGGGTCTGGAATGGTAAAGATAACACCTGAATATCCATTGTATTTGAGTGATTCTGTTGATGGTCTTGACAGATTGGTTGGCATTGAAGATGATGAAGTTGCTGGGAATGCTGAAACAACTGCAGAAACTCGCCCAGGGACACAGTTGCCTGCCTTTTCTGGTGCATTCACATCTGCTCAGGTGAGGGATGTTTTTGAGACTGAGATGGAACAGGATAACAGTTCTGATAGGGACGGGACAAGCACCATTTTTGAAGAGACAGAGAGCATTTCAGTTGGGGAAGTGATGAAAAGCCCCGTATTTAGTGAAGATGAATCATCGGACAACTCATTCTGGATTGATTTGGGTCAAAGTCCATTGGGGTCAGATGCAGCAGGTCAGTTAAACAAACAGAAATTATCCTCTCCCCTGCCACCTTTTTGGTTTTCTGGCAAGAAGAATCACAAACGACTCTCTCCAAAACCAACGTCAAAGATATATGGCAGCCCTCTATATGATGACAAGGGGGTACATGATGACCACCATGTGCTGTCATTTGATGCTGCAGTTATGTCTGTTTCACAGGAATTGGATCGAGTTAAGGAGGTTCCAGAGGAAGAACAGTACGCTCAAACAAACCACACTCCGCGAAATATTAAAAAGATTTCAAATCGACTTCATGTTGACGAGATTGAGGAAGAACCTGTAACCAGTAATGCACTTTCAACTGGTTCTTTGTCCAATTTTGACACATATAAGTCCCAATTCAATAATTCATCTGCTGTGCATAATGGCATAGCAAATGGCTCAACCTCTGCAATTGGCCCAGACATGAAAGAGAGTGCTATAAGAAGAGAAACAGAAGGTGAATTCAGATTGTTGGGAAGAAGGGAAGGGAATAGATATGCAGGTGGTCGGTTTTTTGGGTTGGAAGAGAATGAACATCCAAGTAGGGGAAGAAGAGTGTCCTTTAGCATGGAGGACAGCCGTAAAGAACATATAAGTCATACTCTGGAGCCAGGAGAGGTATCTGCAACCAGCCTAGATGATGAAGAGTACACCAGTGATGGCGAATATGGTGATGGGCAAGAGTGGGATAGGAGGGAACCTGAGATAATTTGTCGGCACTTGGATCATGTGAATATGTTGGGTCTCAATAAAACCACTCTCAGATTGCGATTTTTGATCAATTGGCTTGTGACCTCATTACTTCAACTAAGGTTACCCATTTCAGATGGGGAAAGAAGGGAAAATCTTGTTCACATTTATGGTCCAAAAATAAAATATGAAAGGGGTGCAGCTGTAGCTTTTAATGTTAGAGATAGAAACCGGGGACTGATAAATCCTGAAGTTGTTCAGAAGCTGGCAGAAAGAGAAGGTATCTCCCTTGGCATTGGTTTTCTTAGTCACATACGAATACTGGATAGCCCAAAACAGCAGCGTGGTGCTATGAATCTAGAAGATACTACTCTATGTAGGCCAATGGAAAATGGGCACCATAATGGGAAAAGTGGGTTCATAAGGGTGGAAGTAGTCACTGCGTCTCTGGGATTTCTTACCAACTTCGAAGATGTTTACAAATTATGGGCTTTTGTTTCTAAGTTTCTCAATCCAACCTTTATCAAAGAGGGTATTCTTCCAGCAGTTGAAGAGGGGTCAGAGACGTGAGTTCGGGGATGGCAATCAATAGTACATTTCCAAGAAGAAACAAATGCAATTTTGTGAACATGGAAAATCAATTGGGGTACGAATCTGAGAGTCAGAGCTGAAGATCAAAAGCTACAAAGAAGTATTCAAAGGTGATATGGCCACAAGTCCTTTTGATTCAACGGGACTCTTTGATTCAACGGGTGAATTTGTTAATTCTTGTTTGTTTGATTTTTTTTCCTTTTCCTTTTTTCCCTTCTCCTTCGGGTTATTGCAGAGGGTGGCATTAGAATTTGTATCATTCGGAAATTTATGTTGACCTCAAAGCAGACTTATATGGATGGGACTTCACCACTCAAAACATTCTGCTTTTGGCCTATACAAAATCAAAATTTCTTGCTCCTGTAAAAAATCTTGACCTTATTTTGCCTGTTGTAGTCTATATAAATACAATTCAGTGGCAGAAAGACTGTTTTTGCTTATACTGGAAATTGCATGGCTATTTGACTCTTATGTTTTAAATTTCAGTGGATAATGGAGGAAAAATTATTGTCTTGTTAGAACAAAACCCAACTTGTTGTACAAGAATTTCCTTTTCACTTTAATATGGGATAGTCTCCAACAAGGAAACAAAAAGCAAAATATGGGTATGTTTGGATAGTTTGCAGGGACTTGAACTCTTTTCTGTTTTGGATGAATTTGGATTTAATACTGCACAAATCTGGTTAAAAAAGTAAATAACAGAGTTGGCATGTCAATGTCCTCTGTTCTCTAATTCTTTCATACAACTTGATATTTCAAGAAAAGTATAAGCTACTTTCCCTTTAGAATATGAAAAGCAAAGCCTAAGGGAGAGAAATCATGCGCAATGGACATTGATTTGATGTAAACAGAAAACAGATATTCCTTTCGCATAATGCAAAGCTCATCATCAATGTTAGGCTTAATCCAAAGGCATTGAGGGTATCTTTTCTCATAGCAATCACTATAATTGGGCCATACCCATTGAGTTTTGTTTCCCATGAAAAATATTTATGGATGTATATGTATCTATGCCATAATCCATGAGAGCTTGAGTGCTTCCTTTTCATAAAGTTGGGTTGGAGATGGCAACGCAAATTTCTTTTTAAAGCCAAATAATGACGATCAAAACCTGCTTTTCCTTGAAAAGATACAAAACAAGAGATCGCCTACCCCTCTCCACAAAAATACTCCACCATTTCAAATGGGAAAATCTTATAGTACTATATAAAAAGATAGCAAAGAGGAATTATAATGGTTTCATGTTTGACAAATTTCTTTGAGAGCCATTATGAAGAAATTGTCTTCTAAAAGGAACTTTATGTGGTGGTTCGTGATAGGCACACGTTAACTTGTTTCAACCGATGAGAGACTTAGAAGTCTAATTCGATAATTAAATATTAGATTTCTAAGATTTTGCATGTGTTAATCAACATGATTAAGAAAATGGTAGTCACAAAAGCAAAAGAAGAGCAAAAATGCATTATGAAGCTTCCCAAATTTTAAAGCTATTATCAAAAGGTTACTTCCGTTTTTTTCAAAATTTTATAATGAGCATATCATATAGACATGTGTATATACAATAATTGACTTGCTCTATCAATATGACAAAGCAACAGATAACCAACATTTTGCGAACAGTGTAAAGTTTTTCTATCCTAATTCTATTGGCTGCTTTTGGCAAGTTGAACCAGCTGAACGAGACAGATCAGCAATATGTCCTCACCAAGCAGATTTCATAATTCATGAAATGCTATAACCACCAAGTAATGTTTTAAATGGGAAAACCTGCTTGGCAACCAGGGTGCATCAGATCTTGAAGACAACTTTTTCTGCTACTTGTCACAAAGATCAAAAAACAGATTCAAGGACGGATTTTGGAGTGCAATGTAATAAAATCAAACTCATGATTCGATCATCTTGATAAGAAATGCAGTTTCCATTGCTGACTCCTTGCAATGCAAATATCTATTTTCCTCCACAATGTCTGTTGTTAAATTAAGGAGTACTGGACGGTTGGGTTCATAAATAGTGTGTTCACGAACTCGGGCAACCCATTTTGCGGCTTCCCAAACCCCAAATCTGAAAAACATCAAGCATGAAATTGATAAGCATACGACTCCCAAAAAAAAAAAGGGAAAAAATGCTAACATCATCATCATCATGATAAAACAAAAAGCATGTCAAGTTAAATAATAGAATAAAAGAACACAAAAGAACAGTTGATAAGTTTCCAATGTAAATATAGACTCACTGCCTCAATTTCAGGTTCTACCAATTTGACACTTCATAACTACTATTCCAAATTACAAATACTCTCTAATATGATGACCCATGCATCTTCATTATCATTAGGTTTTAGAAAATGTCTACTAAAAGTCGTTTGTGATTTGATTTAACACCATCCAACTAGTTCGTGAACTGGCATTCACTCGTGATCAATTGTGTTTGTACAAATTATAGGCATAGCCAGTAAAGTGTGCTAGCAAATTACCGTGTGTTAAAAGATGAGGTTATCAATACAGCAGGATAAAGGGCATTCTTCTGAATATTGTCATAGGGAGCATATTCCAGTATAGCATGAAAATCATCAATGTCCCCAGGGTATCCAAACTCTTCAAAGTCAGCTGCTGTAAGTGGTAAAATGGGATAGACAAGAGTGTTGGTTGGATCTAGAAAAGGGACCTGGAAAAGATAAAGATTATGGACAGACATAGAAATGAGTATATTGAGAATATATATTTTATTTTAATTATTAAAAAAAAAATGACAACCTCCATCTTACTGTTTGCTTCATTTAAAATTTCAAGAAACTAAGACAAGTAAAAGCAGTATACACTTAAATGATCAGGGTATTAAAAAGAAAATGACAAACACCAAAAAAGACATACAGATTATGAGATTAATACATACCTTCAAAACTGCAGCACGAAATAAATCCGGGCAACAATTGATGGCTGCAGCAACCAAAAGTCCTCCAGCACTATATCCCCATCCAGCAAGCTTTTTTTCTTCCACAATTTTATTTTCAGTTAGGAATTTGGCACAGGATATATAATCTTTGATGGAATTAAGTTTATTCCTGCGTCTGCCATCATGATGCCACTTCTTACCCTGACCGCCGCCTCCTCTGCAAACATACAAATAAACAGAGTTTTCTTAAGTTGTAAACACACAAACAACCTATAAAAATTCAAATTTTTAAATAGAGTGAGCAAAAGAAATCATTTTATAAGATGAATTCAAACAACTGCATACACACAGCAAGCCATGCCCAAAAAAAAAAAAAAGTCAAATGGTAGTGATATAGTTGAAACAAACCTGACATCAGCATATGCAATAACCCAACCACGATCAAGAAGGCTTTTCAACTCACCACGCCATCGTTTATCGAGTAACTCACCATAAGCTCCATGCCCGTGAAGTAACCCAGGATTTTGATTTCCATAATTATTTTTGCGTGAGTATACAACAGTTAAAGGAACCAAAACCCCATCATATGAAGAAACATTATGATGTTCACATGCATAAAACTCAGAGAGGTCATGCCACAAGTTATCATCTTGAGATTTCACTTCATTTGAAGAGCCAGAGTTTCGACCGTTCAAGGGGCTATCTGTGATGTTCACAGAAGAGGCTGCACCATACAGAATTCTTGTTCTTTCGTAAAGCATGTTTTGTTGTTGAATGATGTTCCATTTCCCATTTGACAAGTCATAATCAACAACAGCATCTGGCATCTGTATGAAATTTGGAGGTCAGGATTCAACCAGAAATGCACACATTTACCAAAAACAGAGAGGAAAAAGCACCCATGCAATAATACACATACACACATAGATAAACACATGATGTCTCAAATAAGTGAGAAAAAATACTTAATGTTTTCCTCATGTAATTGAATATCTGGTCGCGTGACAAAACAACTAGCCCTAATGCTGTCAGTAAAGAGCCAAGACATACAAAAAGAACTTTGGACTCTAAACCTCAGCCACTGAACCACACAAATTGAGTTGATCAGCTGAGGGCAACAATAGAACAAAAATAATATCTACTTATTTGACAATAATATCCTAGCAGACCAAGGTCTAAAAATACAACCTGAAAAGGAAAAGGTAGAGTGTGCTGTAATACAGGAAAAAGTTACTCATCGAACCCATTTCCATTCATATCTTGCAACTATTATCTAGAGCAGGATCCATGTAAAAATTCTTGAGCAATACAGCAAACTAGAATTATATAAGTTGCTAAAAGAAAACATTTACTGAAGTTAGGGCCAAAATGACTTGTACCACAGGTGATGATATTGTAAAGCGCATCATTGATGAATGGTAGTCATAATTTGGTCCTGGTGAAATTTGCGAGACATATCTTGGAAGAGGAAGGAATCTGGGACTAAGCTGTTCCAGATTAAAACCTTTCTGCAACAACAAAAGGAGCGCAGATGAGAAAAACACAAGAGTATGATATAAACATACTCAAATGAACTGTTGGCCACCATTAGTTAACTTCATGGATTTGCCGAGATGATGATGTTTGTTTTCTCACCTTCCCAGCAGGCAAAGGCAGAGGAACTGAACAAAGCCTAAAGTTCCAACCTTCCCTCATGATTAGTACCAAGTGTGTATCACAGAAATCAACATCCTCAACAATCAAATCTTGGTCATCATTGAATACACTCTGCAATAGATGATAGTGGATTCATGAAGATATAAGGACTAATTAACCATGTGCCCGTTACTAACTAAAGAAAGTCGCAATAGAAATAATGTTGCATCTAAAAATTAGTGGAAATGGAAGGTAGAGAGGAGAATGCACCAGACAGATAGTGACAAACTATAATGAACTGAAAGAGGTTCGTTGAAAGAGAACCACAAAAAGGAATAATTGCACGTGCATGTAGAGAAAAATTTGGGTTAGATACCTACCTCCCATATTCTTCCACTGGAAGAACTGCCGACAGGACAGCACAGAAGATAGTGGTGATCAACCAACTGGCCCTCCTTTGCAGCATCAGTAAATAAATAAAGATACCCCTGATGATGTTCAATTATACAGTGGGCCTGACCTTCACACTCCCACACTAACGTCATACCAGACAAAGGATCAGCTGCATTTATCAGAAAGACCTAAAACATTGTCATGATTGTTATACCATTTTAGCTAAAGATCAACTTCAGTATTACATGTGCAGCACAAAGTATTCTGGAAATGATACCTTTGAAGATATGGTTGAAAAGGTATTGACAGTTATAAACTGAAAATCCTTTGTGTTTCTTATGTTAACAAACACATCATCGTTGGGTTCATCTAAAAGCAAAACATCTTCATCAGTCGATCCAATCATGCTACAATACATCCTGGTGGAAAAAAGAAAAGAACTTCAACTCAATTTTGTTAAATATATGAAAACAAATCACAACAAGATAAGGCACATTGAAATGTTACAACATAAATAAAATACTAACCGGCAAGGCCTTTTATACTGATCAGTAACAACATAAATTAATGCCTGGCCATCCTTGGCCCAAGCCAAATTCGAAACCCTATCTGCTTGAGGCTTACTACACAGTGCACAAGAATTGAGATTCCTAACAGATAACCTAAACCAGTCATTGTCCTTGTCATACATAGTATATGCAAGAAACCGATGATCAGGTGACACTTCTGATAATTCTTCATAAGCATAGCCTGTACAAAAAAATGTTCAATTTCAAATCAACAAAACAACCTCAAAAATCGGAAAAAGAAAAGTTAAGATCGTCCTTTTCTTTTCTTTTTTTTTTTCCTCAATACCTCCGAATCTCTGTGCTTCTTGATTGTAATCAAGCAGCTTCTGCTCAATTCTTTTCCCAGATGTAAAATCAAATCCACCAAAAGGAGATTTATTAGAAATGAATTCCTCATTTAAGCTTAACAATCTCCGACATAGCACAGGATACTGCTTTCCTTCTTCAACTCTTCGATAGTATAACCTGCGCCGAGGAAAAACCTAAATCCACCTTGAACTAATTAAAAAAACAACGAAAAAGATCATTCCTTTTTCCTGTTGTCAACAGCCAAACAAAGTTATGTACTTTAGCGACACTTACCATGGGCCCCAGCGAATGGGAGGGGTGGAGAGGTGAAATTGCATCCTGGACGCCATTTCAGACTGGAGCTTACTTTGCAGCTTCTCAGTATCAGACATTACGGCCTCTGTATACTTCTCCTCTTGCTCCATGTACACGTCCATGTGGCGCATCGCCACCTTGTCATTCAAATTTGACATCCAGCTGTACGGGTCCTCCCATGTGGCGTCATGGAATGTGAAGGATTTAGGTTTCTGCGGCGGTTTTGGAGGTTTAGGTGGGGCGGGTGGGGTCGGTTGTTTTGGCGGCTTATATTGGCGTACAAGGAGGAATGTGCCGATAAAAGGGTTGCGACGCCGGACGTTCCTTAGAAGGTGGAGCATGTTTGAAGGGTTTAAGTGAGGTTTTGTTGGGCGTATCCGGAGGAATTTTCTGGGGTTTGAGGAGAGGGCAGTGGGCAGAGTCTTACTGTCGCCAGCTATTGGAAATTGCTTACAGCGACCTAGTATATGTCACCAGCCCAATAACAGATACCATTTTTAAAAAAATTTATTTTATTACTCCCCCCATCTCATAGTTTTGAAGTTTTGAAGTGGCTGAGCAAAAGTTTTAAACTACTCTTTTCTACTTTCACCAGTAAAGGAATGCAATCGACAGACACACGAAAATTACAACATTATAATTGAGGAATTCAATCACAATGAAATCCTTCGCTAACTTCAGAAATTACAATAATACAGTTACTCATACAGTTAAAAGAAAAAGCTCATACAGTAAGTTTCAAGGATTGAGGATGGATTCCATACCATTTATATCAGCAGCAACTACTTACATTAGCTTAAATTTGCTAGTCAAAAATGGGAAAAAAGAAGAAACAATATCATACCTCGCTGCTGCCCAGTCAATGCCCATCGTGCTTCCCACAGGCGAAGTTGCCATACAGAGAAGTGGGGCAATTTTCCATCAGTCCATTAACTATTTGTCCCTTTAACTATAATTGTTTCGAAATCGTCAACTTTTTTCCATGATATAGTGCATGGCTCTAGTACTAGCTGTTCTTTTTATAGTTCAAGATTTGAACCAGCCTTTTCACATGTCAATTGTCTTCTTTATTTTCAAAACAATAGAGGCAAAATCTTTAAGGCTATAAGAAGCAGAATCCAAGAATATTATGCATCAACTTATAAAATTTTGTTAGCCAATTATTTTCATTAAAAGAAAAATGGCTAGGAAGCCAAAGCAAGTTCCTACTTTCTTCAAGGTTTTGCTTGGTGATTTCATGGAGAAACTTGTAAGTTTTCTCCACATTCTTGAAAAAATGGTCTGGGTTTTGCTGCTCTATTTGTTTTTGTTATATTAGTTACTGTGTCGAATTAACTTCTTATGTTGGTAAGAAAATTCCACCAGCTTTTGTGAAAAAATTCAAGAAAATCATGCCCAAGGCACCAACTTTAAAGCCAAACGAAGGAAAATCTTGTGTGGTAACGATGGTTAACGAAGGCGATAGCTACTTTTTCAAGCGTGGATGGAATACATTCGCGAAAGATCAAGGTTTAGAAACGAGCGATTTTCTTGTTTTCAATCTTGTTGATGAGAGAACTTTTCAAGTTGTAATTTATGGTAGAACTGGCTGCGAGAAGGACGTGAAAGTAGCTTCTGATAATGAAAGGGTCAATGATAGTTCACAATCCTCCGCTTCTTCAGCAGAAGAAGAAATCAAAATCAAGAAACAAGGTTTCAAAAGACGTGGCAGCCCTCTTCCCTGTAGGTTCAAGACACCTCAAGCTTCTGCAAGAACAGCTGGTAATTAATCAATGATTAATTGTTTTCTGTTTTTCTTGGAGTTTGAAGTATATAATTCTTGAAATTAACTCTTTTGGTTTCATTCTTATACAAAGACAAAGTAACTGAAACAATAAGATATTTGAAGCGAGAGATCCACATTTTGTAGCAGTGTTGAAGAAGTACCAAAAATACAATTTGGTATTTTTTTCATATTCATCTTACCTTTATATTTTGTCTTTACTTAGTTAAAAAAAAAAAAATTCTTCGTTTATTTATTTGCTAGGTGATGCCTAAAGATTTTGCAAACAAGACAAAGCTTGTTAGTAGGGAGGAAATTGTAATGAAGGATCCCAAAGGAAGGTCATGGCCAGTTAAAGTGATGACATTAGTGGTTCAAAGAGGATGCCAGGTGCGCTTCGGTTTGGGTTGGAGTCAGTTCTATGGAAGTAATGAGCCAGCTACAGGAGATACCTGTGTATTTCACTTCATAGCAGAAAAGGGTAATCTAATTGAAGTTGAGATTCATAAAAAAGGAGTCGGAGGTGTTAGAACTGGACCAGCTAGGTCACTGTCATCCGTTAAATCTGAACCAATATAAACCATCAGTTATTGTAACCTTCTTGCAAGTTTACAAGTGCCATTCATATAATCAATCTATTAATTAGTTTCAGAAAGCTGTGCACTTGATGGGTAGATTTGTTGAAACTCAAGTTATAAGCTGTAATTGGTTTCTAAATATGAAGGTGATGGTCAATTCTGTGTCATCATATCTGATAAGAGTGCTTCAGAGATAACGTGTCCATGCCAGTATCTGCCCTGTGGAGTGAAATTATGAGCCTCTTAGAGGAGAAACTGAGTCTTAGGCATATATATAGTATGGAGCTGTAACGTACTTGAAAATAGAGTTACAGTCCTCGAGATTGTCCTTTCTCTCTAGCCTGTTCTTTCTCACTTCTGTAAGTTGAGTAGCGCTTGCCATCTTATATTCTTACATTCGTTGAACTTAAAGAAGTATGAAATCAGTAAAGATTTTGAGCATTGTTGCATTTGAAGTAATTTGTAGTTGTGATGATTTGGTAGATAGAGAGTGCTTATGAGGTGTACCCATTATGTTTGCCCAAGGTCGAATCAAGATACACTGCTCAAATCAGAAATCGTTATGTATATGCTAATCTTTAATAACCTAAATGGATCAGAATAACAATATCATTCCATTGAATGAAAGAAGTGCTCCTGATCAGAACAAGTGGCATATTTTTTGTTCGTGCACCCTTGATTGGTTTTAGGCAGCAGTGAATTTCATATCTCTTACTGCATTTTGTGGATAACTTCATCTTCATTTTAATCAGGGTATTCCCAAGAAGTTCATAAGAAAGTATGGAAATGATTTGACTAGTCCTGCAATTCTTAAGGTCCCTTGTGGTGCCATGCGGAAAGTAGAATTGTTAAAGTGCGACGATGAGGTTTGGTTTGAAAAGGGTTGGGGAGAATTTGCAGAATACTACTCCTTGGAATATGGACATCTATTAGTTTTCCAATATATGGGGCAATCCAATTTCCAGGTATTGATTTTGGATAAGAGTGCTCTGGGGATACAATATCCATATGATAGAGTTTGTGCTGCAGAGCCAAAGCATGATTTGGAATTCCAAGAGGCAAAGGCACAAGCAAATGAAGAGAACATTTCAGTTGAAGCATTCGATCATCAGTCAGGGAAAGATAAGAATTGATTCAACCAGTAAAACACCAAACATTTCATTGTCTGGCAACTTGCCTGCACGTACCATTGCTCATGGTCATGGTATGTTTTGATTATTTATTCTGAACCAATACAATCTCATTTACAATTTTTATGCTGTTCTGATAGTTGTATTGATTGTTTGTTGTATTTTAGTCCTTACCAATTTAAAACCCAAGAACCTTGAACTTCACGAAGGAAATTTAAAGCTGAATGTGCTATCTTAAACCTCATTGCATAACTGGTTTTGGAAAATAATACTGATTTTCTGACCCTTACCTTTATTTATTCATTTAATTTAGCAGATCTCAAGCAATATCAACAGGCTAAAAGGCCTTCATGTTCGAGTACTTCATCAGCTCTTGAAGTTGTAATTAACTTCGTCTCTGAAAATCCGTTCTTCAAGGCTGTTGTGAATACCCATTGCCCTTCTATTGGTAGGGGCTAAAGTATATTTTACTTTGTACATATAAGCATACTTTGTCATAAGATACCCTTAAAAAGTTTCTTATTTTGCTTTGAGTTTGTCAATGAAGAAAACATTTTAGCTTTTGACGTTTATTATATATTGTAAATCATGCTATCTATAATTCTATATCTTTCAAGGTTTCCTTTTCTGTTTAAAAAAAAATTTAATTCTTCATATTAGATTTTGACCTGAATTAAATATCTATGAATCAAACTATCCATAATTCTATATCTTTCTTCTTCTTTTTTCTTTCTCCTCTCGTAATTATAGTATTCTATTTAACTTTCCTCCAGGTGTACCAACTAGCTTCAGTTGGAGTTTTGTTCAAGGTCAGCAAGTCACTCTGGTGCTTCAGGTTTCTGATCGACTGTGGACTGTGAAGTTTGTCAAAAGAGTGCCAGGAAAGCAAGGTAGAATTACTTGTGGTTGGCCTGTATTTAAAAGGGAAAATTTGCTGGGAGATGGAGATGTCTGCATATTCGAGCTAATTGAGAAGAAACTGCTGAAAGTTTCCATTTTCAGATGTGTCAAGTGATTGATACTATCACTTCTACTTCTTGGTGTTTATGGAAGGATTTTGCAATGGCTGGACAAATACATTGAGAAGTGTCTTTTGTCCTTTTGACTGGATAGGTAGGTTTTAGTGTAACTATTGGCATGTTAAGAATGGAGTTGCTGAACCTGAAGCATATCCGTATGGAAAAGATACACTCACAAATCAACAAAACTTTTTTAAACGACCATTTATAATTAACTAGTTTTTTTTATAAAACTTATTTGTACTCATTGTATGCAATTGTTATTGATCTTTATATACATAACTCTTTATTAGTTTTTAATTTATTATATAATATTATACTGTCTATATTATTAAAAAATCTAAGGAGCTAATATGTTTTCTTAATTATGCTATTAAGTATGAGGTAAATACTCTCTATTCCAATAAAATCTTTAAAAGCATTTTTAACGGTAACATGGTTTGTGGCTGATGTGATTGAATGTTTATTTATAAATAATAAATTTTAAAAAATTATTTCTAATGCATTAATTTTGAATTTTCTTTCCTTCTCTTCTGTTGGACTCATAATTTAATATATAATAAATTATCAAATAGCAATAAATATTAATATTATTTATCAGAGCCTCTAGAAATAGAAATTATAGTAATTTTTGACTCAGTCAATTTGACATTCTACATAAATATTAGCATTGAAAAGGATTTTCAACGGGTCTTTCTATTTCTCTTACGTAGCAAAGCGCTTCCAGAATCGTTTTAAGAAGCACCGAAGAGCAATTGGAAGGCTCTATCATTCTTTAGAACCGGTCGTGCTATCCCTAGCAAAATCAGTGAGGTGAAACTGCTCTGCCACGTGGAGCATTGGCTCTGCCATGCTCTTTCTCTGTTATGACAAACTGCCAACCCATAAGTAAAGTAGCTTTCGGACAGTCATACTATCGAAGTAGCCTAACAATAGTTTCTTGAGCCCACTTAGGGATCTTGAAGAATCGCTGTTATGGAAAATTCACCACATTTTCTCAAGATAATTCTTGGTGATGATATTCGCCATGGAAGACTTGTAAGTACTTTCTTGATTTTCTCTTTAATCTTGAAAATGTTAAGTTATTTCTCATGTTTGTGTTCTTTAACTGCATTATTGTCGAGGGTTTCTTGGTACCTTTACCTTTGGTCCAACATAAACCGTAGGTAAACAAACTCGTTTTTATTAAATAATTGGAAGTATAAAACTTTTATGATTCAATTTCTTTGTATTGCTATTTGGGTTCTGAAGTAAACACGAAGGTTATGCTTTCTTTAGCAGATAGGGTAAACCAATAAGCTCATTTCTTGCAGAGACATCTTTGTAATGGTTGCAAATTGGGAGATACTTCCATAGGTGTTACTTATGATCAATAAATTGCTTCAATTTGGTTATGCTCGGTACTTCCATAAGTGTTACCCACTGAAATTCAATTTTGAGCTACTGTAATTAGTTAAATATTATTTTTTTTTTGCAAATATAAGATATTTTGACTATTTTTTTTTCACTGAATAGATTTTGTGCTAGTGAAAGAGAGGCATATGCCACTTATCCATGATATTGCTAAAAGATAACAAGGCCAGGAGTTCATTTAAGAAATTTTCTGGTTGTTTTAAGAAATTTTATAGATTTGTAAACATGTACTAAACCAAAGAGGGATGGTAATTTAATTTTGATAATATTTGAGGACGGAGACACTAACATCGGACTTGGTACTTTAAATGTACTGCTAAAATCTCAAATGACTAATCCATTGCAGTTAAGATGTGCTGTGTTGCTCGCCAAATAGCCAATATAAAATGACAGGCCCAAAAGCGTTTCAAGCTTATGATTGCAAAATAACAACTTTTAATGTGTGCGGATGTTTTGGCTTGTGTATGCAGGTGTCTATTTCATTTTCTGCATATTCTAATGAATTTTGTGAATACATTAATATTGGTAAATAGGGATTCCCAAAGAAATTTTTGAGGAAGCATGGAAATGGTCTATCAAGTCCAGTGATACTTAAGGTTCCCAGTGGAGCTACTTGGCAAGTAGAACTGTTGAAATGTGATGATGAAGTTTGGTTAGAAAAGGGTTGGCAAGAATTTGCAGAATATCATTCTTTACAATGTGGACATTTATTAGTTTTTAAATACGAACAACCTTGTCATTTCTATGTAATCATATTTGATAAGAGTGCTACAGAGATAGAGTACCCATGCACGAGGATCTGTACTGCAGACCAGAATCTCAATGAAGAACTGAAAGAACCTAAGATGGAAGAAAATGAAGATAACAGCTCTCTTGAGATATTGAATTATCCCTCATCAAAATCAAAAAGAGGGGGGCAAACACTACGTTCTTGTCCCCTCTCTCCTAAGAAGATGAGAACTGTTGCAACTAATAAGACAACAGATACTGCAGCTAGCAATCATGATTCCCCATCTAGTGGTAGCACAATTGGGAATCCATATTCTTCCATGAGAGATTTTGGAGGTATGTCTTAAACCTATTTCATAATTTTGATTATGTCCTTGTAACTTTGTTAGCTCTTAACTGGAAAATAAATTCAAGAACCATAGTATTTATTGTAAAAATCAGTTTGCAGTCAGAGAATCAAACCTTTGACCAAAGAAATTTATGACAAGAAACAATTTTAATACTTTTTTTAGTTGAATTCATCTAGGAAATTTCAACAAAGGGCTGTCCAAAGAGAATTCTTTTCTGAAGGCGATAAGGGGTTCATGCCCACGTACTTCCAAAGCTCATGAAGCTGCAAATGAGTACATATCGAAGTATCCATCCTTCAAGTCTGTTGTGAATGTAGAATGTTCGAGGCGTTGTACCGTGGTACATTTTCAACGCATTTTTAAATTAAAACAGACAAATTTCTAATGTTTTGCTTTGATGTCGATAGTGAATAAGGAATACCTATTGCATTAAGCTTTAAAATGTAATGTTGTGCAGGTTATACCAATTAGCTTCAGTCGTGAGCATTTTTGGCATAAAGTGGAGGATTTGACACTAAGAGTTGCTGATCGATGTTGGCATATGAGATTGTTAAATTATTATGATAAGAGATTAACCAAGTTTGGTGCTGGTTGGACTGCATTTGAAAGGGAAAATTCTTTGAAGAAAGGAGATGTTTGTGTCTTTGAGCTGATTGATAGTAGGGTCCTGAATGTATACATTTTCAGATGTAGCGATTAAACAGCTGATCATCTGCTATTACTTCTGGTTTTTTTCATTGTAGTTGAACACATATTCGCTGAGATTGCCTTTGGTCCTTTTGAGAATGGACTAATTTATTTTGAATTAATAAGGAATCGTAGAACACAGGGCACTAAAAAGGAAAAATTGAACCTAGAATCGCTTTAAGAGTTCTTTTATATGATTAAAACCACAAAATCTTTCTTAACTATGGGGCTTCAACTCAAACAACATTGCCATTGGAGTGCCAATGTTCCTAAACGGGAGGTTATTTCTTTGTACTGAAACTCGAAAATCAATAAGAAAAGAAAATCTAAGGAAAAAGTTTTCTTTTCAGAATGGAACACTTCCACTTATAAAGATAAAATATCGTCTGATAGAAAAAAAAACCCCTTCAAAAGAAATTCTTTTTCTCAGTTGTTCTAGGGTGTCTTCACTTGTAGAAAAGTATAGTTTTTCAGAAAAAATTTTCAAGAAAACTAGAATACAGAGTTCTGTGTTCAAATGGGTCAGTTTCTTATTTGAAAAATTAGAAAACATCTCTCCACCTCGTAAGAGGATGAAAATTGATGTTATTGGAAATTCTCAGAGAACCTCAAAACCACTAAGCGTGATCCCGTAAAACAGAACTCAAGTAAGGAAGGAGAAATGTGAAAGAAAGGCCACTATAGGCTGTTCCAGACAAAAAATTGAAGGTATATGTATAATTTCCATTACTTTCTGTTTATATATTTAACTTTTGATCTAATCCTCTAAGCCCTTTTGCGAAATTTGGATAATAACTATAATTTCTTGAAAAATTTGGAATTTTTTCTGTCATTAAGCCTTAATCTTTGGATCAAATCAAGAAAGTTATAAGATTTATACTGTTCAAAAGATTTTGCTGATTGTCACTTGACCAGTTTGAATTGTATGTCTAGGTGATGGGGTCTTTCGTTCTGGGCAGAAATGCCAGCAAATTGGGGTTGATGAGAGTGTGAGACCATTGAAATTACATGGCAATGCTTATGCTCTTAAAAGAGCTAGAGCTTTCAATTCCAAAAGTCCTTTTTCTTATCCCTATGCGGTCATCATATCTCCCTCCTGATTATAAACTGGTTTTAATTGAAAAATTCTTTGTCCATGCAATTTGGTTCAAAAAAGAAAGACTCTTCACTTGAAAATCTCTCCTGTATTTGTATGTGTGTTAAATTCTCTGTGCAGAACATACCCACAAGGTTTTCCAAGCAGTATTTCAATAAAGATGGAGGTAATCTGACCCTCCGAGTCCCGAATGGGAAAACCTGGACGGTTACTTACATTAAGGAAGGTCGAGGAAGAAGAAAACTGTCTGCTGGCTGGAAAAATTTTGCACAAGACAATTACTTGGAAAATGGTGATATTTGTGTCTTTGAAGTTAATATTTTTAGAGCTTCTGAAGTTGAATGTGATGGTTTATCTCTAGGTATGCTAATCTGTTATAGTCAAAAAAAAAAAAAAAAAAATCAAACTGAATCTTATTCTACCATCACGGGAGAAACTTTCAATATTCAGTTATCTTTAACTTGCTAATATGAAATGGGATACATTTTTATCCTTGTATTGATCATGTAATGCAGGTGAAGACCAGGAGGAATTGGAGCATGAGAGTATTTCCATTCTCTGAAGTTGGTAACATAATGAAATACCTTTTTCCAATTTTCAATCCTGTTTAATTTGACTGGACAAAAAACTAAGTTAAAACTTAGCAATTGCTTGTGTATACAGAAGATTTCTCAATGCTGTTTTGTGCTCACTGTTGTTGAAATGATCTTCAGATTTTACTTTCTGCAGACAGCATCATATGCAATGGAAAATTCTCAGCAAGAGTGAGACGTTTGCAGATTTAAGTCAATTGACAGGAGCAAGTTTGTGCTGAGACTGTCCAATTCCACAAGTGAAAATTAATTTTTTCTTTTAAATATTTCTGTATATGTGTTAATTAGTCATTAATTTTGTAATTATTAGTAAAAATAGTACTGTCTTTGAATTTTTAATGATCTAATCTGGAAAAGTTAGAGGAGTAAGGAGTTCAAATTGCTAATGATTAATATATAATTAAAATAAATAAGCAGTTCAAATTTCATTCATTAATATATTATTAAAAATGATTTGAGTATAAATTAATGCCTGCTGTGGTTGCATATTAGGTATTTAATTTATCTTTTTAATTAAGAGGTAATTATACAACATATATAATTATATAATATTATATTTCAATTGAAGGATGTAGATGATATTTTTTTATTTATAATTTATTGGAAAATTAGTTTTTATTGGACTTTAAACAATCTATAAAATGATTTTTTTATTATTAAACATAATAAACCTTAATTTGATGATATACAGTAATGTGATCAATTTAGGAGTATCAGGTTTTCTATTCACCAGCTCTATATATAGAGTGCACAGTTTTGTGCTTCTATCTCGTAATCTCGTAGACGTAACGTGCATTGCATAGGAACTCGTTGCCATATATAGCTGGTTGACTTGTAATACTCACGCCAAGTTGACGCATTTCAACTGAATTCATGGACAATAACTCTTCTTTCATTACCTTTTCGAGGTCGATCAATCTGTTCCCTAGTCCAATTTTGCATAAATACTACTCAATTTCTTTGAATTGGAGAACCATTTTAGGGTTTTGAAAAATATGGTGAAAGCTAGCAGAAAGCTCCCTTCTTCCATTGAGTTCTTCAAAGTTTTCCTCTCCAATTCCTGCTCCAGAAAACTGGTTTTCTCTCTCCCTCCCTCTCTCTCTTTCTTTCTTTCTCTTCTTTTGTTTTCGGTTTATGTATGTGCACGCTTTATCTATGAACAAACAACAAAAATAGATGCACGTTTATCCAATTATATTAAGTTTTATTACAACTGTATGTCATATATATTCCCACTTGTTACTTGGTTTTGGATCAAAACGTCGATCACTCTCCAATTCCACTTATAATCTTAGGTAATAGAATTGGACAGAGATCATTTGATTTTTGCGACTTTAGCCCTTCATTAACCTTCGGATTTTGGAGGAGAAAACTCCACCCCTGATTTCACGGTGAAAAAATTATCCTTCTTTTTCATTTCTGTTGTATTTTTTTTTTTTTTGGGAGTGTGTGTGTGTGTGTGTGTTCATAAGGGAGGGTGATTGTGGTTCTTCGAGGAATTGATAGCTTTAGCTCTTGGGAAAAGGGTGGTGTAACCCTATATGGATTCTGGTGGGGTCTTGTCGCGTGGGCTTTATGTATAATTTGGATATTGGTTTTACTTGTATAGTACTCTATGTTGACAAAGTTATATGCTTCAAAATAATTTTGAATTAAAGATTTTGTTGCTTGATTATTCAATCCTTATATATTTCAAGTATGTCAATGGTTCAGAGCTTACCTCCAGCCTTTGTTATGAGAGAGAATCAAACTATATCCCAAAATGCTACCCTTAAAGATTATACTGGAAAGATTTGGGATGTCCATTTACAAAAGACTGAAACAGGCTTGATTATTGGAGAAGGTTGGCAAGAATTTGTACATCATCACTCTTTAGTTGATGCAGACTTCCTTCTGTTCAAGTACACTGGGAATTCTGAATTTTATGTCAAAGTATTTGGTAGAAATGGATTGAAAAAGAGAAAACCTAAGGTTAATAAAGTGTTTAGCACTCATGTGAAGGAGGAAACGGAAACAGAAATAGAAGAAGAGAAAAGTAGAACTCAGTCTACTAGTGGTTGCAAGCGGAAGTTTTCAGAAATGGCTGCCGAAAGAACTCCAAGATCAGTCAGTTAATGTTGTTGACGGTTTTTATATCAAAATATTGCAGCATTGCTTCTTTTCTTTTATTGTCTTTCTACACTGTTCCCCTTTGTTTCATAATTTTTTATGTTTACAGGTCGATCTGGAGGAAGTAGTTCCAAATGGAGACGAGCTATATGTTCATCTGGAGGAAATCAATTCAAATTGAGACATACTACTGTAACAAAATATCCAGATCAAGAATGCAAAATGGATAAAGCACCGTCCTTTGTTAAACCAAAAAATCCATACTTTGTGGTGCTTATGACTCGAACAGCATTATATCAAGTGGTAACTTTTTCTCGTATTATATGCTGCAATTTACATATTCACCTTGTTTTCATTTGGTAGGTTGTCTTTCTTCATTGATGCCATTGCATGTTCTTTCTCCATTACTTGTCTTAGCTATTTTAAATTTAGTCCCATGACATGAAGAACCTTTTTTTTCCTGCCGCATAGCATATTTCTTATGAAACTGTTCCTGGTTGCAGTATGTTCACAGGTTAGTTTTGAAAGTACACAAAATTGAACTGCTGGAAAACACAAATCTTCGTGATGGGAGAGGGAAGTTATGGCCTGTGAAAGTCAATTACAAGAAGGATGGCCGAATCACAATTAATGACGGATGGCTTGATTTTCACAGGAAGCACAATGTGGCAATGGGGGACAAGATAATTTTTGAGTTGATGCCCACAGAAAATAACCTATGCGATCTAATGCAGGTGGTAATTGATAAAAAACAGGTGAGCCCTAGACCAAGAAGGCATGAGAGCTGGTCCGACGTTGATCATCAGTAAGGATGGCAAAAGATTAGTATTCTTTTGCCTGGGAAGTGTGAATTTGGTCTTGTTACAAGCTCCTTTTTGTATCTTTGAAGCTACAGTGAATAGAAGAAGTTCATCTTCAGACATTTGACTTATTTTCTCCTGGTCAAGTATTGATCATATTTACCCGTCCTGATGTTTTTTATGAAGTTTATAATCCTATCTCTTGTAAGCTCTTTGTTTCAATTTGGATGTAACTTATTTATATCATCAGGGCACGTTCTAGATTGGGAAGAACAACTTCTTCGTTGAACTGGTGTTTCAAGAACAAGCTTTTAATTACTAGGGAAATTACTAGAATTCCATCTCCTACTCTACGTGAATTTATGTTTCTTACTAGCCATGGTTTCATTCATCTAGCAGACGGTTCATTATCCACATTTCAGGAACTGCTGCTAGCTCATAAATAGATAAGACAAATTTTAGCATATTTGGTTGCCAAAAGTAAAATCAATATATGTGAAAGTACATGGAAAAGCATATCACGTTAAAGACTTGGATTATCCTTAACCTTTCTGTAAACTGTGTACTTAAATTTTGAATTGTTTTCAATTCCAATAAGAATGTCTTACTTCCAAAATCTTCTGACATGAAGATTCCAACTTTGACCGGTGTGTCAAACACTAATACTGAATTTTAACTCCAGTGGCCTGAAAGCGGGTTGACTGGAACTTTCATATGTACCAATAAATTTTTCTTTCCACAGATCCTAGAGCATCCTTTATTTGGGTTTGACTGATTTAGTATTTTATTTTCTTTTTCTTCCAACGTGCGAACTAGGGAGCATTTCAGAAAAGTGACCTCCACTTCTATGTTGTCCTTAATCACATGGAACTGTTGTCTGTCTTACTCTTGCATGCTACAGAGTAGAGATTCTATGGTTTGTACTTCGTGCAATCTAGCCTTTTCAGAATCGGGTGCAGCAATAATCAATCTTTGACTGAGTTCTCTTTCTTTATAGTCAAGGCTTGGCTTCATGGTTTTTGCTTCGGCTTTCTGGGTCTTTCTCTGTACCGATAAAGATTGAGAAATCAAGAGAGGGAACAAAAAAAAAGCTTATAGAGTAGGCATGTGACATCTGCTCTTCCATTATGCATCCTTTTGGTTGCTAAGAAAAGGCAAGGAAGATGGCATAAAAAAATTACTGGTTTAGCTGGTTAACGCCATTAGGCTTGGTTTTGATAAAATCTTTTTTTTTTTTTTTAATTTTATTTGCTTCCCATTCTCAGCAACCAAATCAAGAGCCTAAACAAATGCAATATTGGAGATAATTGAGAATTCTTCATTTATTTTTGCATTGTTCAAATGCAGTAAACTTAAAAGTGAAAATGGAAGTTCCTACGGGACTCTTGAGCTATTTTTGTTACTTTATTTTCTTTCTTCCAGTTTTTGTGCTTCTATTCGTGCTTGGAGTGATCAAAGGTAGCCATTTTCCTTCTTTCTCTGCTCATTATATCTGAATCATCATTAATTTTTATGAGTTGTCACCAATTATGAAACAATATAAACAGGTGCCATTTGCAGTCCCTTTGTGTTTCTAGTCATTGCTTTTGGAGATACTGGTGTTGTTATAGGATTATGGCCACTCCATCTTGTTTGGAGTATCTACTGCTTAATTAAGTAATTTTCTTGTTCTTTCTTTTCAGTTTGCACTAAAATTTTGAAGAGTATATGGTTAGTTTTTTAAATATTTTCGTTGTATATTGACACTAGAATAACCCTTTTCCTTTTTCTCTTCCTGTTCTTTCAAAACTGGAAACAGAACAAAGAAGTTTGGCCCATGTATGAAATGCCTCTTGATTTTTCTAGTCCCAATACCAATAGCAATATGGACTGTTGTTGGAGTTGCTGCGACTGCAATTATGGGTGCTGGATTTGGTTTCATTTGGCCTATAATGGAGACATTTAGCGGTATCAGCAAGGAAGGTCCAATTCACATGAAGTTGTTTAGCTGCTTTACAGTAATGTTCTTATAGCCTTTTCTACTTCGATATTCCAATAATTTCTTGAATTTGAGTATGCAATGTGGGTCACTGGTTCTATTATTACCTTTACAGGATGGTACTTTGGACTTGTGTTTGGGGAGCCTGCGCCGTTGTTAGTGATTTTGCTGATTTTTGTTTCATTCTTACTTTTCTGTCATGGATGAGCTGCTCAAGTCAAAGGAAGAGGAACCCATTGAACTGAAGTATTAATCTTTCAGTTTCATGCATTTTGTAGTTGATATCATAGAACCGTTTAGCTTTTAAAATAGTACATCTTTCATTGAACAATGAATTTACTCTTTCCTGGTCTTTTGATAGGGTTGCTCAGATACCTGGGTGCATTATGGCAGCGATTTTAGGGATTTTGGTTGATGTGCCTATTATTACTTTAATAGTTTTGTACAATGCGCTCAAAGGATGGCATCAGTTGATACAAGATATTACTGGGAGGGCAGGGCCATTTTTTTAAACCGTTTGTGTTCCCTTTGCCGGTTTTTGGGATTCTGTTCTGGCCTTTTGTGGTTCTGCTGGCAACTTTGGCAGGCATATTTTCAAGTTTTGGTTTTGGCTGCTCTGCTGCAATTGTTGCATATCAGGTAAACCTTGTTCGCACATTATACTTGCTGTCTTTTCTTTTCTTTATGAAAATTTCATTGACTACCTATATTTATGATTATTACAGGTGTGTTGCTTATAGATTTTTTACTTTTTTCTTCATTTCAGGAAAATTCTACTCAGAGGGGACTGCTTTATTTGATAGCTTCTGTGTCTGTATTTGATGAGTACAACAATGATTTGCTTTACCTGAAAGAAGGTTCCTGTTTCCCCAGGTATACATGCAGCTGTTCAAATACTAATATAGGAGTGGGTTTTATCATTTTGCATTTCACAGGCCTAGAGTAAACTGTTTGATTGTTTCTGCTTTTATTGGCAATCAGACCCAAATATCGTGAGTGTGTTACTTCCAATTCTTCATTCCTTCCACTTCCAGTGATGAGACTTCAGGAACAGCTTGATGGTGCTCGTGTTGGTGAACCGTTTATAAGGGCTCCTGCTGACAGAATTAATACGCTGAAGACTGCAGTGGTAAGAATGTGAATGATTTTAGTCTACAAAAATTAGCCTTGGAGATATCATTTTAGGACATTTTGCATTGTGCTTGTTAAATTTGTCGATTCCAAATTGTATTCATGTTCTTGTGCAAGAAAGAGAGGGAGTGAAAGAGAAAGGGCAAGTAATACATTAGGTGCTATTTGTATCTTAAGATACTCTTCTTTTTGCATATTTTTCTTGTTCCCTTCTCCTTCCTCTCTCTATATTAAAAACTTCTCTTTCGTTTGTTTTCATGTTGCTTAATTAGTTGTTTCTGCCTATATTACGTTTATCAGATATGGGATAGCTTCTTTAAATTATTTGAAGATAAAGGGAAACAGCTTCTTGGAAATGAAGCTATAGGAATTCCAGATCTGGATGCCTGGCGAAACTCAAAATCGAATATCATCGAAATTAGAATTTCTGCATATGCATTTCTTGAGTGCTTCCTCCACTCCATTAAGGGTAGTTCCAGTGGCTTTATTCTTCGTAAGAACTCCATTGTGCTTGTGATGTGCTAATGTGATTACTGTCCATTTTATACAAATTTAAGAGAAAATTCTTGGATTTATGATCCGAAGAAATCAATATTCTATTCCTAATTTCATTCTTGTTCTTCAGTTTCTCTGCATTGTTTTAGTACTGGGTTCCCAGAAGGTGATCTCTATAAGTTAATTATGTCTACAAAATGCAAACCTCTTTATCCTTTCATGATCTGACATGAATAATATTGAAAGTTCAACTCTGATTATTTGTCCAGGTGATAATGTTGAGATAACAAATCTGAATATCAGAAGGCCGAGTTTTTGATTGGCATTATGAGCCAATCTGTATCATGAAAGAACAAATCAGAAATCTAAATTTAAACAAAACCGAGGAGTTGTATTTTTATAAGCACTGCCTCTATGGTGGTGATGCAGCAAGAACCGAATCTTGGCTAAACGGTGGCATCCCCCCACAAGATAAGATTAAAAGAGGTCAGTTGGAGGGTATGAGCAGAAGGTGCTGCTAATGTTTTCATTTCTGTCCTATGTGATTTTGTTCGTCAATTCTGGTTTATGCATGAAAACTAATCTTTACATGTTGAAAATGAGGTTCCAAGGCTTTTGTTTGACATTGTCAAGGCGCCCAATATCCAGACGCCGCTTCTTTGAAGTTGTGAAAGCTATAGAGCAGGAAGCAAAGGACTCGAACAACATTGGGGTTGAAGATGATGACAGAGAGGCAGCTAGATGGTTCCTTTCTGCATAAAAAATTAGTAGTAACATGAATAGATTTTTTTTAGTTTTTCCACGACGTACTGTGTGTCAAATAGCTTATTATGATCTACAGAAGACGTAAGCATTGTAAACTGCTCTAGCTATATAAGTACAAGTAATTGATTTAATAATCTGTAATTTTTTTTAAGGCCTTGAAGAAAAAGAAAATTATACTTTCTGCAGTTTTTCTTGTCTGAAATAATATTCAGAAGTAATCCCATAATTCAATGTATATGAGGTCTTCCTAATAAATGCTAGCCAAACAATACCTATAAACATCTGAGACGAGACAAAACGACCATCTTAATGAACTAATAGCACAAAAACGACATCGACCATTGTCTTATAAAGAGGCAAAAGAGAATAGAGAGGGAAACGTTCTTCTTCACTTTCAAAGGCTGAGGGTGCAGCTCGCCTCGCAGCCGCACACAACCCACCTTCTATATCATCTTCTCTCTTCAATTCCCCTCCTCCGCCGTCACCCGCGTATTACGCATGTTAACATCCTTCTGAACCTTAAAGCGCACAATTTTGAAGGTAGAAACCAACCTTGGCGGGAAAAAGGAAAGAAATACTGTGGTTCTTTTAAAGCTGTAATCTTTTTCATGCAATCCACCTCATATTCACCTACCAATTCTCGTCAATGCCATTTCCCATGGAAATCCCAAGAATTTCATCTTTTATCCAGGAAACCTATTTCGAGGAAACTCAAATTATTGTCACCGGAAACCATAACCCTTACCTGTTCACTTAGAACCTCCATTAATTATGGGCCCGAAGAAGGTCTAAATGAGCGACCTCAACGACTACCTATCTTGCCAGCGCGGCTACCTGTAGTACTTAGGCAGTCCGGTCGAGTCTCCAGGTATATGTGGGATGGTAGTAATTTGACGTTGGTGAGTGTTGATGGTGGTGTGACGTCGTTTTCTCTTGATTTTGAAAATGGGTTTCGTAATTTGCTTCGCGTTTCTAGTTTGGCTGTTAGGGATTTCTTCATTCCTAAGCAAGTACCTGAGAATTATATGGATTATGTGAAATGGAAATTCTTGCACCGCGTTTTTAGCTCTGCGTTACAGGTTCTTGCTACTCAGGTATACATTGCATCTCAACTATGCATAAAAGATTCTTCTTTTGTCTATTTTTCTATTTGTAAAAGTTTCGTAAGTTGCTCAGTTTGAGCTGTAGCAAGCTCAAATTGAATTCAGTGATCCTGAACATATAGATAGTTGATTTGATTTTATGAAGCTAGTGAACTTTTGTTGTTTGATTGATAGTAAGACTTAAAAACTTAATGAAAAAAAAAATTGGACTGACTGATTAGAGAAAGTATATACTGTTTGTGTGATTACTTGTTGAGAATGATTTGGTCGTAGGCCATGTTTCGGGCTATAGGGGTTGGGTATTCTCGTTCCCTTCCTTCAGCAGCTGCTCTTAATTGGGTCTTAAAGGATGGGCTCGGACGGCTGAGTAGGTGCATCTACACTGCTAGCTTTGCATCTGCCTTCGATACCAATTTAAAGGTATGGCTTCTAGCTCCATTAGATTGTTTTCTTGTGCTTTGTCAGATCCTGGTTTTTATTCGTTCACATTGATTTTGCAAAAGTTTTGCAGCTAATAACACCATCTTTTGGCATTGGGAAAATATCCTTAAGCTGCAAAATACACTGATGAGAGTTTGTATTTAGAGCTTCAATAACAATTTTTTTTGTTGTCTTCTATGCAGAGAGTTAGGTTCTCAACATCTGTTCTCTTCAGTTTGAGCATTGGAGTGGAGCTTCTGACTCCTGCATTTCCTCGCCACTTCTTACTTCTTGCAACTTTAGCCAACATTGCAAAACAAATAAGCCTTGCATGCTACCTGGCAACTGGTGTAAGACTATTTTATTACAACACATATTCCCCTTTATATAAAGCAATCATAACTTTCAGTTTCTTGTTAGCATGACTGTTTCAACAAAAGGCATTCATGATATTTTTTAGTTTCTGTGCCTGAATGTTGTAGTACAAATATAGCTGTGATTATAAGGTGCATACGTTCAGTTCAAGTTCCAATCATGCAGAAATCTAGAATTGGTTCAGAATTAATTTCAACCTTGGCCACCATTGACAATGTTATTGGAATTTTTGCGGCACTTTTTTGTGAATTGACCCTTCATGCACTGGATAGTCTTTTTTTTCAGTTTATTATCTTTTTTGTGTGGATTGATGGATGGTTTCTATTTCTGCTTGATCATTATTTTCATAGAATCCATTTTGGGACAGTTATTTAAATTAGGTTTTATACTTTGATGTGGCTTGCTAATTTTATTGCTCCATATGCAGTCTGCTGTTCATCGAAGCTTTGCAGTAGCAGATAACCTTGGTGAATTTTCAGCAAAAGCACAGGTTTTTATTTCTCCTAGCTTGTGTTTGTGTCTCATGTCTATATACCTTTTTCATATGGACCATAGCCTGATAATTTGTATGGATTTCAGATACAAACAGTATGCTTCGATAACCTCGGCCTCATGCTTGCTGCATTTTTGAATATGCTGTTCAAGAACAATCAAAGGTTTTCCCCTCATTCTCATTCTCATGTAATGCCCTTAGGTAAAACTTTTGTGCTTAGCAATTAAAATTTAGTTTCCCCTTCCCATTTGCCTCTTGTAAGCTGTCCACATTGTAAATCCAATTTTGTTTTTCCAATCTAAAGATACTTAATATCCTGATCCATGCATGTGGCTTTTGTTTATGCATGTTGTTGGAAAAAATGAATGAACATCTAAAGTTACTTTAACCAAAAAACTCTTATTTTCAATCTCATCAACTTGCAAGTTTTTGATTTGAACTGCTTGAATCCAAATTAAAAACTGCAGCAAATTTTCCATATCCCTTGAAGGGAACTTCTATAATTATTATTCAAAAAAAAATTCTGCCTTCTTGTGGGCTTTGAAAAATTGGAAGAGAAGTTGCTAAATTAGTTGGAAAAAGATTGGAAGATTGAAATTTCACAAGTTGAAAGGGGGGTGTTGTGGAAAGGAGAAAAACAGAGTAAAAGAGGGGGGGGGGGGGGGGGGGGGTGTTTTTGTTTATAAAACAAAAAAAGAGATATGAAAAAAAAAAAATTTTTTTTTTTTTTTTTAAATTTTTAAATTTAAAAAATAAAAAAAAAAACTTTTTTTTTTTTTTTCTAAGTGTTTGTGTTTTTTAATAACAAACCCCCCCCCCCCCCCCCCCCCCCCCTCTTTTACTCTGTTTTTCTCCTTTCCACAACAC
>CANUEP010209737.1:0-35487 GCA_947857235.1 Jatropha podagrica | reverse complement strand
TCCAAATGTATACCATTTACAATTTCTTATCATTCGTTCGATAATTCTCATAATGTGTTAGCTTCATTGACAATCTGGTAATTCCAATTCACGCTATATATTTATTTTAATTCGCTTAACTATAATTTAAACAAACTAAATAGTACTACTCAATTAATTGTCAAATTTAAATTTGCGGTGATAATGTAAAATTAACTGTAAAATATACCGATCGTGATTCGGAGTTCGGATTCGGACTCAGCGTGCGAAATGCGGCATTCTGCCTCTTTGGGTACCTCGCCGGACCGCCGCCTCCGCCGCCGTGCATGGTGGCCGGAGCACCCAAACAGCCCAGAAATTCACGAAAATACCACCGCCCAACTCGAATTTTGCTGGGGATTCCATTTCTGGCATCAGTTGAGTCAGATCGGGCCTCCATCCCGCCATATCAGGCTCGACAGTCACTCAAGCTCCGCCAACAATGGTGGTTTCACCATCACTGCTCAGTCGTCGGAATTAATGGAGGGGAAACATTCGCCTGGCCAAGAGGAGTCGAACGGTGATATCCTCTTTGACTGTCTTCACCGTTAATGACCGAAATCGTCGAAACCCACATCGCGCCGATCGCAGGAGTTCCAGTCGCGATCTCTCCCTTCACCGACTTCAACTTCACGATCCAAGACCACCGGCGAGCTCCTCTCATCGTGCTCGTGCTGTGGGTGTGTCCGATCGTCACTGACACAGGCCGGAAGTGATGGCTGAGGGAGCAAAGAACACTGCGATGGAGAGGGAGAGTGCGTCGCGCGAGAGAGAGAGAGGTGGGGAGGAAAAATTTTCTTTTTCTTTTTTATTATTATTATTATTATTATTATTATTATTATTTATTATATAAAAACAAAATAATAAAATTTTAATTATTAATAAAAACAAACCGTCCAAGTAAGTTGCTGGGGAGAAAAAAAAAATAGTAACGCATAGTATTTTTCAAAAATATCCAATTCGGGTCTAATTTTAATTAATTCGGTCCACTTTATCAACTCAGTCTGATTTTCCGTTGATTTCGAAATTTCCAATTGAGTTTAACTATTTAAATTTGGATTTCAGGTTCGGGTTGCAGGACACGAAACTATCTTTCATTGGCTAAAATTTATAATTAAATTTTAAATCAAAATTTTATAAAAATAAATTAATGGGTTATTTCATTCTCCAACCTCTTCAAAGTAGCAAAAATAATTATTAAAATCAAGAAATGATTAAAGATGAAGATGAAGCATGATTTAAAGCATAATCTAACATATAAATACGATGAATTCCTTAATTAAATCCTAGGACCAAAAATCACAACTTACTTGAACTTGTGGCAAACTCCAATATCTTTGCTTCTAATCACCAAAAACCACCTTGTTAACTTAATTCTTCAAGTTTAATGGGAATTCTATAGTTTAATTTATCTATTTTAGTGTAGTTTGTAAGTAGAGAAATTGAAAGAAAATGGAGAAGAAGAAGAAAGAAAGTGGCGTTGGAATGGGAGGAGAAGAAGAAGAAAAAGAAGTTCGATAAGTTAGTCAACAAAACAAATGTTGCTAATTCACCACAATTTGACAAGTGTATGGCTTAGATCAAGTCAAGGTATTTTAATCCAAGGGCTCTAAATATTCACCAAATATTTCTCCTTTAATTATTATTTAACTCCACCAATTAATTAACTTAACTCCATAAAAATAATTTCTCAATTTTCCTTAATACACTACACTAGAAAACATTATTCATTAAATACTTAAATTCTTCAAAAATATTCATGAAATATTTTCTACCCACTTAAATCATATAAACATACTCCAAATATATTAAATAAAATATAAAACATCAATAGTAATTTTTCCTGAAAAAAATAATACAAAGTTTCGAACCGATGTTACTATTCACAGACCAATAATCTACTATTCACTAATAATTTATTACTTACTTTGTCATGAAAAATTTATATCTTAACTTTAATTAGTTAAGACTAATCACATAAAATCTAATTAACTCTACAAATATTAGTTATGTTCAATATCAATATCGGGTATATATAAAATATTATTTTTCTCTCTAGTGATACCATTTATGACCCATCCAAATAATATCATTTTAAGATCTGAAATTTTGGAGCGTTACAAGCACCATCGACGCTGCCATGCACAGTGGTTGGAAAGTCGCCTTCTGTCAAAATTTCACGAGGCTTATACCAAATTGCTCAACATCCTTTGTAGAAGCTGAATACGATGTTGTTTCGACGAGGTAGCGGCTTGTATGGTCAAATCGATCACCATAGCTATCTTCTTGTCACCCCTCATGGTGGTTTCCTTTCCCTCTCTACAACCATCAATCCTTAGGAGGAAAATATTCATGGGAAAGAGGCGACTCAACCGGTGCCATCACCTCTTGCCAAAACTGTCGAAAACAATAAGAATTTGCTATAAAGGAAAAGCCAAAATTGTCACATCCCAAAAATAGAGATGAGATGGTCCTAAGGTCCGGGTAGGCTTAAGGCCATCGAGTATTAGATAGAATCCACATATAATTCTATCTTACTATAAATAAGTAATTTGCTTAATACTTGATATTTCATATTTAAGTGGATTAAAACTTTTCATTATTATTCAACAAATTTCCCAGGATATTTTTCTTTTTTTTTAAAAAATACAATCTTAAGTATCAAACTTTTCCTTCTACAAATTCCCTTGATAATGAACTTTATACTCATGGTCAACTAATATTCTTTACATATATCTATGGAGCAATTAGAGCTATTCATTCAATACATAAATTACTCATAAATTCAACAAATATTTACATTGTTCTCTTTCTTCTTGTTGAAATAAAGAAAACCAATAATCTGTTGAACTGAATCAATTCTACCTAAAACACAAACGCTTTGATGAGACGTCAACTCAATGAGGATATAATGCCCATTAATTGGCATAAACATTTTAAACATTTCATGGCTTACAAATCAATTATTACAATTTAGTATATCATTAACACTCATTACATATCTACTAAAATTAAACAAAATTCATAATAATCTAACTTATTATTGACATCATATCAATCATATAATAAATAATCACTTAAAAATACTAAAGAAAATATATTACTATGTATATTTCAATTGTAACGCCCTGACTCCAACCACTAGAGGAATTGTCCGCTTTGGATCAAGCTGGATCCATCCCATACTAGATCGGCAAGACCTGCACGATTTTGTCCAACAGGTGAAATGAGAACTTCCCAGGAGGTCACCCATCTTAGGATTTCTGTCAAGCGAGCAAGCTTAACCTTGGAATTCTTTCAACTCTCCAACCATTCCACCAAAGTCGCCTCTGATGATTAGTTACCCCATTTTCGATATATGATCCGATTCATTCATATGTCCCACATTTCACTACCTTAACTAGCCTGCCATCCTAAAAGCTCACCAGAAGCCCTGCTCTACCCGCCCTCTTAGGATCGCTTTTGCCGGGTCGGGATGTCACAGTGCTCCTGCAACTGGCCAACAAATCTTCGATGAGACCCGGGAAACAAAATGACGACCTCTTCATGCTTGTTTCAAATTCAAACTCCGCATACCAATTGGTATATTTTAAAAACTCAATTCAGAAATTTCTTTGTGAATCACAAATTAGAAATTTATTAGTATTGATAAAATAATTAAATTAGTTGTGTGGAATTAATAGTGAAATTACAAAATTATTGTGAAAAGTGCCCCATGCATGGGCCGTGTGTTACTGTGATAAATGTGGATTTTGGAGAGACCAAATATAAATAAAATGCTTTCGAATTTTCTTTTATAAAATGGGAGATTTATTTAAGAGTTGATTTTATTGAAATAAAGTTCATGAAAGAATAAGACAATTAAATAAATGAAAATTTTGAATTTGTATTTGATTGAGATTAATAAAATATTTGAAATTCAAATTCTAAGTGATATTTTGAGAATAAGCTAAGGAATTTAAGGATTTTTATTGTAAAACTATATTATATTTATTTGGCAAAGTAAATAAGTAAATATAAATATTCACATTGATTTTAGTAAATGAGATAAATGTTTGTTTTAAATAGAATTTCAAACTTAATTATCAAATTAATTTGAAAAGAAAAGTGTGATTTATAAAAGAAAACGAATGGTTTTAATGAATCTATTTAAGTGAACAAAATGATTCATTTTAGTTATTAAAGTAAATAAATGAATTTAAATATGTATTTAAGAGATGTGGATTTCAAAGTAATAATTAAATTATGAAAGATTTAATTAATTAATTTGTTTTTAAAATATAAATTTATAACATTGATGAATACTGGATGTAAATGTAAATTTATAAATAAGATATATTAAGAGTTTAAGTATTAATGGAGAGTTAAAAGTAAAGAGCTGAAATGATAAATGTAAATTTGATTATAGGTTGAAGACCTAAAGAATTGGGTTCTGTTCGACAAAATTAGTTGTTGTAATAGTTGTTAGCTGTTTTAATAGTTGTTAACTGTTTTAATAGTTGTTAGCTATTAGACATCAATTGTTAGCTATTAACTGTTCACATAGTTGTTAGAAGCAAAAGTGTTCGGTAAAAATAACTGTTTGATTAGTTGTTTAATTTAAAATGATAAAAAAAGACATTTAAATATTAATTTTAAATTTTAAATTATGACTATAGAAATGAAATCAATAAAATATAAAAAAGAGGTGGTTATGTGGTGTGTTGTTACTTTTCTATCAGAAGAATGTCAATCTATAACTGAAACCACTATTTTTTCTAAAAATGATAATACAATTTCCTCACATGTTCCTCTATTAATTCATTATTAAATTATTTTGTTTAAATTTTATATAAAATAATATAATATTTTAACATAATAAGAGCTTATAAAAGAGTTTCACCATTTATGGCAGCATAAATATTATAGGAATCAAAATAAAAGAAGGTCTTATTGCATTATCATAGCAGGTTTTGAAGAATTTCGTTATTTCGTGATATCTATCTAAGTGAGGAAGAGGAATGATTCATGCAAGATTTACGTATATAGTTTGAAAAAACGATGCAATTGAAATAGCAAAAAGTGTTTTAAACTAAGGGTAAGACTGTCAATAAATTAAAAAAAATAGTGAAACGCTAAACATTAGGAAGGATAACGTTTCACAAAACACTATGTTATCCACTAAAAGCTAATTTATAAACTATCTCACCAAATGATGTAATACATCAATACAGTGTTTTGACGTAGTCAAAACTCTAACCACTCCTTAAAACACTCTTGCCGAAGAGAGCCTTGGTTTCAAAGTCTAATTAATCAGTGGAGAACAAACCCTCGCTATCAAGGTGAGTTATAGTGTTTAACCCCTCCTTTGTGTGTTTAAAATTATTGATTCAATTCATGATTAATAGAATGCTTGAGGAATTTATTCAGTTATCTATTATTATTGATTATGAATTATTGGAACTGTAATATGGAATTTATGATATGATATTGTGATTCTATAAATTTTATTGATCATTTTGTTTGATTTTGATTTTGTTACTGATCATTGTGTTTGATTTTAATTGTGTTGTGTCATTATTAGATAAAGTGATAAAACTCAACCCTGATTGGGTTTATACCATCAGACTATGTGCATATAGGGAAAAGTCAATACAATTAAAGGGAGAAGTTACTGCCTTGAAAATTGTGAAGTGTGCTACATTGCTGAAATGTATATAACAATATGTTTTCTTCAATACTGTCAAAGTGAAAGCAGTGCTTTCGTGAAAATTATAATTTTATGAAATTGCTAATATTAATTGAATTATATGAGAAATATGTATGTGAATAGATAGTTCTAAAAACTACAAAGTAACATATAACATTTCAATACTGTCTAAATGGATAATTATGATATGATTGATATGACATTGATAATAAGTAAATTAGATTGTTATGAATTCTGAATATATGATTTAAATTTGAAATGAACTTTAATTATATACTATATTGGATTAATTAATTTGAAATGAACTTTGGTTGTGTGAAGTTCAATATCAAAAGATATGTGTGAATATAAGTTTAAATACTTAAGATTGCATTTAAAAAAAAAAAAAAACTGGAAAATTAGTTAAATAAAAGTGAAAATTCTTTTACTCACCTAAGTACGAAGTATTTAATATGAAGCAAACTATTTATTTATAATAACATTAATTTATATGTGGGTTATATATGGTACTCGGTGACCTTAAGCCTATTTGGACCCTAGGACTGTCATATCTCTATTTTTGGAGTGTGACATTAGGTGTGTTAAAGTCAGTGATGATCATTGATCTTCTTCTTCTTTGATTTCTTATGGATTCGAATTTCAATCCAAACCCACCAATTTTGACTCTTCGAACAACCAAAACCCTAATTTAATTCAATAAATTCACATTTCTTCTAATTTTAAACTCAATGGAGGTACTGCTGCTAAAAGATTGAAAATTTCTCCTCTTCTTAAAGAAGAAAGACCACCTCCTAATATTAATGATGGTGATGCTGCTACTGCTCGACCTTGAAATTTAAGAACCACAAGGACTGCGTGTAAGACACCACTACGAATAGGGCATTTAGGTGCTCTAAGGCATTCGATTGAGCTGTAGCCCCAGGTCCCTTGCTTCATTGCTTACCGGCCACAGCTAGCTATTCGTTCGTCATGTCTCTCCGCTTTTGGATCACATGAAGGGTGAAGGGTTTTGCAATAAGGGTTATTACGAAGGAAGAAGAAGCAGAAGAAGGAATGAGTTGCTTTAGGGATCATGGGTTTTTGAAAAAAAAAAAAAAAAAGACTTAGTAAAATGCACAGTATTGTGTCAAAACAGTGTTTTGACATTAAACCAACATAGTTCTATGGGACCTGTTTTAATAATTTTTTATTCGTAATCCTAATTGAATTTGAATTTAGGGTGATAATAATATAAATATTTTAATTTGGAGTATCATAGGGACGAATGTTAATTTAGAGTATTTCTATAACAACTCAAATAAGTTGGTTTTTTTTTATAGATCAAGCCATTTTTAAAAGCCACAGATAAAAATCGTATTCCGCCGTCCCAAAAAAATAGTTCACCTTTCTTTTTTGATTGTTCCAAAATATGATCATCCTTGTCTTTTTTTTTTTTTTTTGTGCATTATAGACAATCATTAAATTGATTATTATTTAAAATAAGCATACTACTACTTTATTAATTTGAATAAAAATAAAAAGTGTATTATCTTTTTGAGACGGTGGTAATAATTATCCTCAAGGCTCATTTATGCTACTTTTGACAATAGTTTTAAGATTATTTTTAATGTTCTAACTAGAATCTAAGCTGCCCTAATAATGTCTATAGTATCGCAAAATATTTAATATTTTTGCACGTAAAATTATTGGAAAAAAAAAGATTCCACAGGACAAAATATTCTTTTTGGTCCAATTAAAGGTGTACACACAAGAAAACTCGATTGAATGGTCCACAAAATACATAGAAATATAAAAATAGGAAAAGCCTTCCAAAATCTTAACCAACTTTTCTTTATTAGACATCTGCCAAAGAATTAAAATTATGTTTTATTTCCCTTATAATGTAATCTCTTTGCCTACCTTATATATTATTCCCCAAAAAAGTTTTCTGCAACTTTAACCCACAATTTGTTAGTGATTACTATAAATATATATAACTGTTAAAAGAGATGCTTTGTCAACTGCTGCTACGATAATCCCTGCTGCCAAATTTTCCCTGCATATAAATAAATTTTAAAGCTACATTAATATTCACATGTATAACTAATAATAATAATAATAAATTCAGAAAGTCAGAAAATCATAATTAATTAATTGCTGTCATTTGAAGAATTCAACCTCCAACAAGCAAATCAGTTGACACCCTTTTCAAGCAATGGCCTACCACTACCAGCACCGTTCCACTACTGAAAAAGAGGCAACAGCTTTTTCATTTTTATAATAATAATAATAATTTATTCATTGGCCAGCTTTTTCAAGCCAGCCAACTACTTAGTACAGCTAACCTTACCATTCCTCAAAGATTAAATGTCCACTAAGGTCAGCTTATATGAAATGATCTATCAGAATCTAGAAACAACTTTGGGAGACCTTAGAGAGACACTTCTGATGGCTGAAGAAACAGCAGCTTATGAAAATATTTTTATTATGCAGAAATTTGAGATTAAACGAACTAGTTTTTTGGTAGCTAGGTAGTCGCTTTTCGTCGAATGGTCGATTGAGTGGATTCATCTATCTGCCAATCTTATCCCCTACAGAAACATTGCTGATGCAATATATGGTATCTAATATGAATGTAGGGTGTCCATGATGCTGATAGCCACTAGCCCACTTTATGCTCCAGTATCAATTGATGTAACATGTGTTGAACACGAAACACAATTTTCACTCTTAGCATAATAAAAAGTAGTAATTCTTTAAGTTAATCATTTATTTTAAGCCACAAAACTATGCTGAAGAATCAAAAGTACCATCAAAATAGCTTGACAAAGTTGTGTCATTGGTTTTACACTTTCAAAACCAATGAATACGGCAAAAGACAATAACTTGGAAATAGATTGTACAAAACTTGGAGATGATAACCATGTATTAGAAGATATTTTTAGTGAAAAATCAATTATAATAGTAATTTAATTCAAGATTCTTCTGCTACTGATATTATCTGATAAAGATTACCTGATAGCAATGTTTTGCCTACTGATGTGAACTTGTTTGATATAGACATGGTTGATGCTGGAAATTCTATTTTGGAGATGGAGATAAAAGGTATACAGACACCGAATTATATTTGGACTAAGAGCTCACAATCAAAAGACAAAATTTGATGATCAATGAGAAAAATAAATAAATAAAGATTTGTGTGAAATGTTGGCCGAAAGATGGCCTGCAATGTCTGTTCCTGATAGAAGCAAGTTTGGACTTTTGTCTAGTTGAAGATAACAAGAATTTCTCAGCAAAAAAAGATTCACATGCATGATTGCAAGTGGAGATAAGGAGGATGGAGATCCATTACCACATCTTTCCATTAAAGAATTGAAAAAAACAAAAAAATTAAGCTGTGTCCGTAAGACTGGACTTAATACAGAAATCAGTGCACATCAAAGCATCCACTTGGTGCATGCAATGACTAGGCAACATTACAGTTGATTCAAGCAAGCATAAAGAAACTGGATGGTTTAAAAATGTTGTGAAAACATCAAATGTATGATTTGGAGATTATTCTAAAGATATCTAAAATACATATGTTCAATAGTATCTAAAGTCTACTGATACTTGTCATGTGATCAGCCAATTCTAGCAAAGCATCCAGCTCGCATAAGTTAGATCCAAAGAATAAGGGAAAAAAGAGGGCCTTTTCTTCACTTCACATAGGTATATGCAGTGATGATTTGGTGGAAATTTGATATTTAAAAAATAATAGCACACATTTTGTGAGGTCCAAGAGTTGGATGTGTAATTCAGAATGGATCTTGCTCCAAATTGTAAAAGGAATTTGAATCTCACCTAAAAAAATTCTACTCTTGCAGTTATATCATCTCAAAGAATTTGTGTGTGTTCAAAATCTCTCCCTCCCTACATCATGAATTCTGAAGCTTCTAAGCACAGAGAAATTGTGCTATAACGTAGATCACCAGACAGAATACAGACAAAACCTGCAGAACAATATAAATTGCAAGAAATGGCATTAGATGCATTGTTTTGCTCATAACAGAAATTATATGTTGATATTCAACATTTCTCTCAAAAAATTAATATTGAAAAGGTAAAGATGGAGACTCTTACATTTATATTTGATCCTGAAGAATAAGTTAACACAGGAAGATAGCCTTGTAATCCAATGTTATAAACTGGAGTACCATCAGGGTAGAAGAGCCCATAATTCCTTTCTGATGTTGGACCAGGTTTTAAATCCTCATTAAAAAGTGCAAAAACATACACATCAATCGGTACTGATGGGTTTGCTGGTGTGCCTTGCTTCTCTTGTATTCTCTCCAAAAGATTGCCATTGTATAAGCCAGCATTTTCTGGTGTTGCTCCTGGTTCATCTGCATCTCCCTTAGATGGCCAACCTGTCTCTGAAATCCTCACTTGAATATCTGTATACCCCATTGTTTTAATGGCCGAATAGACAGCATCAATTTGAGCGTACAACATGTTATCATAATTCAAATTTGTATTTGGGTCTGTCATCCCTTGGTTAGGCTGGAAAAGTACATAGTTTAAAGGAACCTCATTCGGGTTATACTTATACGCAAAATATGGATATGCATTGATAAGGAATGGTGAATTTATTTGAGAATGAAAGTTCAATATAGGGTGGATATATTCAGCAAAATCTGGTCTAAAAGTCCCAGACGAAGGAGGGTAAGAGTTGGCTAAGATATTAAGAGAATGCGCAGTTGTGACAGTGACTTGCTTATCTAATCCAAGATTAACAAGAGCATGATATACAGTTTGCATTGCAGGGAGAAGATAAGACATTAACTGAGTATCATTGCTATTGAAGACCTCATTTCCTACAGTAATGCAAGTAATTTTAGTTTGAGGGAGGAGGGGCTGAAGGTGCTGTTGAATCCAATTTTGAGCTTTAACTGGGTCAGTCATGTTTAGAAGATACTCATTTCCAAGTCCAACGATGAAATCTACATTTGAATTGGAAAAAGCAAGTAGGACATTAGGATCTGCATCGTACAGTTTTACCCTTGTAACGTTCAGTGATTGGAGGAGCAACGCAACTCGAGAGGGAGACGGGAGATTATTGGCGATCTGGCCATAGTTAATTCCAACGCCAACGCTTTGTATTCGGACAGCTGAATCTGGGGGGAAAAAAAACAGAGTTCAAGATTCACTACTTATGCAATTCCATTCAAGAAAATACTAAGAACACTATCAATAAAGACCCAGAATTACAAAATTATATAATATTCTTACTCAAAAATTTCAAGAACACAGCTGAATTATATAATTATATAATTCCAACAAATGAGTTTCAATGCGAGAATTATTTAGCTCAATGAAAATTATTTACCATACTTGCGCAACTCCATCCATGAAAATAATAAAAACAATTATCAAGACCCAAAATTAGAAGTTTTGAGTTTTATACCTCAAGACATAGCCATTGTACTTGGAAATTCCAAGAACACAACTTCGTTTCTTTTCATTACAATTCAAATCCAGCTCCAACAAATAAATTTCAACGCCAGATTTTTTTAACTTAATGAAAATTTTAAAAAATGAATAAACTACTTGAGTAAGCTTAATCATTAATCAAGAAAAGTTCAGAACAAAGAGCAAAGAAAAATGAATCAGATTTCCCATTAAAACCATTTATCAAACCCAAAGATTATATCAAAGAATGCTGTTCGTTTGCTAGAGACAAAAATTTTCAGTTTCTGCAAAGATGAAGCCAAAGAATAATGCTTCAAGTAGGTAGCAAGTCTTATTCTCGTGCAACTAACAAAGAAAAAAAAAAGAAATGGAAAAAAAAAAAACTCTAAGCTTTCAAGTTTCCTTCACTTTCTTCAATATTCTTGCAGTTCCATGGCAGCCAAGCAGAACTCTGCAAAGGTTGTTAAAACAATTGAAAACGAACCTGAAAGGAAGAGAACCAATAAAAGGACTCTTAAAAGGACAGAGCAGCCGGCCATCACTGATCTGATCTCGGTTTAACCAAGACCACCTCAACTCCGCAGTCCCAAACGCACCGTTTGCCAACTGATAAACCAGCTAAGATATCTTGTATTTATAACGTTTTGTGTTCAGGGCGCCCTTTTCTTCGGTTTTTTTTTTATTTTTTTATTTTTTTCTCGTTTTTCGTCTGTGCATGTGAACTCAATTTTAGTTGCTGACAAGGATCCACTGATTTTTATCGCATATTTTTTTATGTCCATTCGATTGTTTACAGGTGTTGCATTTTTCGTCCCTATCTTAGGAGAGTCCATTGAATTAAGAGTGCTTTAAATTTTAAAAAATTTTAAAATTTTAATACTATTCGATCTATATTTTTTTTAGAATCTATAATAATTTTTTGGAATTCAATTTATATTTTTATAAAATTCATAAAAATATCATAATATTCAATTATAACTTTTTAAAAATCCATACAAATTTAATGGTATCCAAAAAATTACTAATTTAAAAAATTTTTTTAAAATTATTAGATTTTATAGTATTATGTATAAATAAAAGAGTTATTCATAAATCTTTTCTTGAACACAAAGATTTTAAAAATCTTTTAAAATCTAACAAACTTTTAATGCAATACACTCCTTAAGACGAAAGTTGAGCAGACATTCACAAATTTTAAACTAAGTATTTATTTAAATATTTACTATATGTATCCGTTCAAAAATATCGTTAAAAGTACCTCTTCAACGAGGAGAGTGCTATTTAACTATCTAAATTTCGAGCATATTTAAAATATATTTTTTATTAATAATGGATGGAATATCACTACTAAATCGATTTAATATAGCGATTAACGAAAGTGGAATGACCACTGATGACATTGGCATTGCAAACATTTCACAGTGGATGATGATAAGTTTTCAACAAAGAAAATAATGATTTGAAAAAAAGATGATATATTTTGCTTTTTAATGCCTCGTTGTTTTTTAAATTATCATTTGGTTTTAAAATTTTTTAAGTTGTTCAATTAAATCTTAAAATTAATTTTAATTGAATATATAAAAATTATTATGATTCGTCAATTAAAATCTATAAAAAAAGTCTCATTAATTTTATAAAACTCCATATAGAATTCTAACAGAATCTGTGAAAATCTTAACAAATTTTTTAATTCCATCAAAGTCATTAATTCTTTTAAAATTTAATACAATTTTAATCCAATATACTTCTCTTAATATAACTACAGGTGATTAACGGATATGGTTATTTTTTTATTTTATTAATACTTAATTAATTACCTCTTGAATAACTTCCTAATTACGTTAGTTTTCAATTTTAGGAAAGTGCTTGTTAATTGATTTATTTATGTCATTTTTATTATTTTTATTTATAAATAATAAATCAAATCTATCCATAATCTATCTTAAAAAAAAGAAATCTAAAATGCATATGCAGAGGCTGAAAATAGATAGAAGAACATTGATATTATCAAAGATGTCATTATTAAATTTATGAATGGATAAAATATTGTAAAAATTTTAATTTGATTGGTTGAAAAAATAAATATTATTTTATTTTGTTTATCATATTAATTTTCTATTTAAATCTTAATTCTATGAATAAAATAATAAATTATTATATGCTATATAAGTATATATTAAATATGGTAATAATATAATATTTTTAAGAATTTTAATTTTATAAATTAAAAATAAAGGTAATTTAATTTTAATTTGTTATATTATATTATATAAAGTACAAATTAAATATGATAAAAATACTATATTTAATTATTATTTTAATAAATTTTAATTTGATTAGTTATAACTTTTTCCTACGAGTAACTTATTGTAAACGAAATGAATGTAATTTATTATTATTTATTAAGAAATATATTATAAAATTTATTGTTTGCTAATAGTCTCTTATCATACTATTTTCTCAAACAAAATATTATAATAATAATTTATAAATACATTAACTAATTTACAGAGGGATATTTTCCAAACTGGAAGTAAGTAAAAAACACAATTTAACCCAAAAAATTCTCATTATTTTTCAAAAAAATATTTAAAACAATTCTCTCTCAATATTAAGAAAAAAAAAATCATAATATGAGATTACTCAATGAATAAAAGAAAAAAATATGTGTCGACAAAAAATGATATTTATATTATTCATATTTACAGAAAGTCATTAATAATTTTTTAATAATAAAATATATTTACAATGCGACAATGAATTTTGTTTCCTAATTTATTTTTTAATTAACATAAATTTCTTCTTTAATATGTTTTTGAGTCTTTCTATCTATAAATTTTTTTAATATGTTTTTGAGACTTCTTAATGAATTATTTATTATATTCATTATTTCCTTAATGAATTAGCTTTTAAATTTTTAAAAATTTAGTAAATTAATTTTATAAGATTTTTAATATTAGTAAAATCACAATATCAAAACTCTTTTAATTTTAATTGTTCAAATTAAAATGAAAATTCGTACGGTAATTATAGTTTTGTTTTATTTTATTAAAAGAAAAAAGATATTTTATTTTTAATAGTTTAACAAATATATAAAAAATTATATTTAATATTTAAATTTGTAACGTCAATGTAAAATAGGGAGGAATGTAAAATAACAAGTGAAAACACCGTATTTGAAAGAAGGTAAAATTGTGAATAGATGTAAAATATTTTTTATTTAATTCCTCCAATTTACTCTCAAAATGGGAGAAAAATAAAATAACAAGGGTGCAAATAAAGTAATAAATTTATTTTACTTCTTTTTTCTTTTTTCTTTTTTTTCTCTACAATCCAAGTATATAAAATGAGGAGGTTACCATTTTACTCCGTGATTATACATCTTCTCTCCATCTAAAATGTATTAATATGGAAATACCTATGCATGTGCCAAAATAACTAACGTGTGTGTAGACATTGTCACGGTTACGGACAATTCCGATTCTAGAAAATTTGAAATCGGAATCGAACGAAAATTTGACTGTCTCGATTATGGTTTAAAATAAAATGATTATGATTTTGGTTTCAGTGCCTTAATAATTTCAAAATCGACGGTTTCAACCGATTCTCTAATTGATTTTCTAGTGAATTGCATAATTATAAAATAAAAAATCAAAGAATATTTTTCTTCAAAATTCAAAATTTAAAAATTTGTGAAATGATTTTTAAAAAAATTACCCTTAAAAAAAAAATACTTAAACTTAATTTATTTATTTAAAAAACTCTTTAATTTATTTTATTTTTATTTAAAAAAGTTGGAACATATTTTTTAAAAAATTAACTTGCCTAAGTATTCTGGGTTTAGAGGAATCAAAACTCACGTAATTTCTACTTACCTTGTATCAATTTCACCATTTTTAACTTAATCGCTATTTTCTATCAGTTGAGTTGATGTTCCCGTAGAGGACCTATCATAAATATCATATAAATTTTTATTTTCTTTAATATTCTCTTGTTCTCCTAATTCGTCGTTGCTCCAATCATTCACACATGATTGAACTTCTAGTTAATGATGAATATATGAAAACTTTGTCTTGCTCTTTGAAGAATCTATATATTTTGCTCTTCCTCTTGTTGTAAATTTCTTTCATCAAATTTAGATTCTTGATTTGAAATTTCTAAATTTTCATTTGAATATCTCCAAGATTATATTAGTCGAGAATTAAATTATAAAAGTCATTTGTAGGGATAGATAAATATTATGTTTCTCCAATTTTTGCCTTGGGTTAACCGAAACTTGAGTTTCCTCTATTTGTCATTGTAAGAAAATAATATGTAACTTGCAAAATTGAATAGAAAAAAATTAGAGATTGAAATTTGAGAAAATTATTTTATAATAATTTGGACAAATAATTGGAGATAGGACTTTGAAGAAATTATTTATATATTTTTTTTGGCAATAATTTATAAATGAAAATCGAAGAGATTGTAAGATAGAGCAGTGAATAATATAGAATAAAAAGATAGAGATAATTTTATATGAGAAGATTGTAAATGGAAATAGGTATTTATAATAAATCCAAAAAATTACTTTTCCACAAATACCCCCTAAAACTAGCAATTATGTAGCTGTTAATAGTTGTCAAGAAGGTTAATTTGGAGATTTCATAAAACTGTTTAAAAAAATACTGGAACAGCTGGTTCAAACATGCTAGAACCGGCTAGCTGTTTAAAATAAAATTTAAAATTTTTTTGGAACCAGTGGTTTCCACCGTTTGCTCTAACCAACCAGAAAAGCCTGGTTTCGATGGATTTTTAGAACCGCCAGTTTATGGTTCAAAAAATGGTAACACCAGAATCGAACAATAGACTATTGATTCAGGTTTAGATTTGGAACAGTTTTGATTCGCATCGATTTTGATTTCCGTTTTGATTCCCACTGATTCTGAGCCGATGAGTTCGGTTCCAGAAATAGTAATATGGCCAGGTCTACGTCTGTGCGTTTAGATATCCTTTGTTTTTACATGATAACTTTCCCAGTTCCAGAGATTGAATCTATGAGAGATGGGTAACTGCTAATTATAGTGTGGCGCAGAAAAGAGAAAGCCTGCAAGCAACAGGATGATGACACGTAATGATGATAACAAAAGTCGGTCAGAGAATTTTTCAAGAAAAACTAAAAGTTGAAAAGGCCACTTTCCAAATCCAGAGGTGCCGCTAAACAAGCCATCGCCACCGGAAGATATTAAAATGAAACCCATTTGGGATTTGTGTTGAAGAATATAATTTATTTTTTGAAAACATAAAAGAAAATATTATCCTTTTCACTTATAAACTATTGGATATTTTAATTTCAAGAATTTTATATATTTTTTTATAATGAGTAAATGATCGGTTAGTAACTAGCAATAGGCTATAAACCATAGTTTCAGTGCGTTCGAGTTTAGTCTAATGAGAATAAGCTCGAGCGGCTTGATTAATTTTAGAAAAGAACATAATTTTTTAGAATATGAGTTGATTTCTTTTTATTGAATTTTATAATTAATTCTTCAAATTGTTCAAATATTAAAGTTAAAAGATATATTTTTAAAAAGTATTTTCTGCAAATGAAAAGATGCTGAATTAAATTTAGACTTTTTTTTTATAATTACACCTTTAATTTAGGATTTAAATTGAGATTTTAATATAAAGAGAGAAGGACCATCAGTGTAATTTTATTACACATATATTAGTAGACAGCTAAAAGAAGTATAAATAGCAATAAATATTACTGTGGTAATCAACACTAAGGTGATTTTAAATAGATTCTACAATATAATAATTTGTTAAAAATTGATCGAAATCATCCATATAAAATAATGTACGTTAATGGTATATTCTGGAGGCCAGGGAAACCTGATCGGTTCTGAAACAAACCGGTTGAACAATCCGGTCTGGTTCAGGTTTGAAAACCATAGTCTGAATAAAATAATGAAAAGAAAATGATGACGCGAATATGAGCAGACTGCACGTTTCGGCCACCGTCTCTAAGGCGGCTTCCTCGCTAGGATCAAGAAAGGGTCGGCTCACGCCTAACCATTTACACGTGTTATGTTCTTTTCAATATGACTTTCAAAGGTAAAAAGTATTACATACCTTCATACCTGGCACGCGATTTCGTGCAATTTTATTTTTTATTTTTTAAATCAAAACTCGTAAACAAATGACTATCAAGTTATCATTGCTTCAGTTTTTATAATTGTTGATTTATAGGAATAAATCAATTGCCTAATATATAATTTAATGCCTGAATTTAAAAAAAAAAAAAAAATTATAGTTCCCTGAAATTTCATGTTTTAACTTTATGGCCTCTAAATTTCAATTTTTAGAGGTTTATTGAAATTAAATCATTTTTCAATTTAGCTGAGAGATTATTATTAAAAATGAAATATAAATTGTATATCCGTCAAAATGTGAACTTTAAGAGATTATAAGAATTCTTTTATAAAAGTCGATGGGTAATGTACGCTTATTACAATCAATTTCAAATGAACAATTATATCAGCCACGTAATAAAAATTGGCCCTACATGTGAATAATCAATTGGTTAGTCAGTCATCCGAAGCTTCCAATTGCAAAATTTTACAAACTTAATCGTTGTTATTGAAACACTAAAGATAGAAAGTAAAGACAATAAAAATATAATTATTTTAATTTTAAATAATAAAAAGTATTGAGTTTGTAATTTGGTGATATAATTTAATTTATTATTAATAAAAATAAAATTTCTTAAAAAAATAATTTAACTCAATTTTAGACGGAGTCTTATCGATAAATAATGAAAAATTATTATTTCGTCCCTCAATTTTGATCAAATATATTAATTTATTCTTTTTTATTTTTTAAACTACACGACTACATCATTGATTTTTTTTTCCAGTCCAATACTTTCGTTTCTTTTTTTCCGATGTTTAGTCGTGTCAAAACGACAAAATGCATTCAAATGTAAGAGAAAGCTTTTAAATGACAAAAATGACCCTAAGTACACATCTAAAGTACAAAAAAGACAAACCTAGAATTGAAGGAAGGGAAATAAACCCAGAATCTCATACGGTTCAAGAAAAACAATATCTAAATCGACAAATAATCTTCAAAACGGAGCACCATTCACACAGTAGGAAAAAAAAAAAAAAAAATCTTCAAAAGGGAGCTTTCGATTTTTACTTGACGTAATTAAACCTTATTATGTGTTGACACATTTGCTTGATATATAATTATAGAAAAGAAGCCATTTGACAAAATCAATTACTTTCAAGATAAATGAAATGGCAACTGGAACTTGAATATATTAATCTGGAATGAGTTCTATTGACTACTTAACCACAATTTATTGATTTTTTTTTTTTTAAAATCTAACCGATAGAATAATCAAAGGAGAACACGCACATGAATATCATCTTCATCTTTCAGTTGTTTCCTTTGAAACTATTGTTTCTTTCCTTTTCCATCTTTCTTCATCTAACCAAAGTAAACTTGCTGGTATTCATCAAATCTGCTTCAATCTCATTACCGGATCAATAAATGAAAGTAGGAGAAAGAACAATTCCTTTCACTACAAAAAAAGAGAGAAAAAGGGATGAAAATCGGGGACAATTAATATTATTTGTCCCCAAAAGTATTATTTTGATTGTTGTTGTCGGTAATCCATCCGTAAATCCCAATGGATCAAATTCCATCGGTAATTTGCATCGATATTTACCGATTTTTTTTTTAGTGATAGAAATTTTGAGTTTCTCTACATAAATAAAACATACGGATATGAATGAAAGGACTAAAATATTGAATGGAGGCAAAAATTAATCGTATAATCACTGGTAAAAAGAGGATCGAGTAATGTATTTTGACTAATATGGAGGGACTAAGTAATAATTCTCCCAACAGAACATATTACAAGTTGAATCAATTACGCAACCTTTTTTCCATTGATATATGTAATAATATAGCTAACATTTCAAATCAAAACAAAATATAAATATTGAAGAAGACTACTCTTTTGTAAGAATATTATTTTTTTCCCAAAGAGAATATACACAAATGTGATTGAGAGTTAAAAATGGATCACAATATTTATTATGATCATATGATAATTTTTTTAATTAATTAATATTTTTATTTTAAATCGCGATTAAATTTGTTTACTAACACTCCAAACTTCACACTTTATGAACAAATTCAGATTTATAGCTCATTTAGAATAATATTCTTTTATAAATTAAAATAAAATTAAATCTGAAACTTTTAAATTGCAAATATATTAATATTAAATTATATGTAAAAATAGTAGTTTTAATGTGTTGATTGTGATGGTAAGCGGCTTGAGGCTTGATTTCTATAGAGATAAGAACATAAATTTAGTATTTAAAACATAAACTTTTTCATTCAGCGAGCAGAAAGGATAACACATCTGGATTCCTTCAAAAACTAGTAACTTTGGAGTATGTAAAGATTGAAAATTCTGACTCTTCTTACATTACAAAAACAAATAATGAGGATGCATTTATCACATGCATGAAACAAATTAACAAAACAGATTTGAAGACGTAGAAAAATTGAATTTGAAGATTCAAATTCTGCTCAGCAAAGTTCAACAATAATAACTATTTCTAGCTTATATTAAATGCTTGTAATGTCCTGTAATTAATACATAGAAAATGTCACAAGGCTAGTATGTAATTATCATTATTTATTATTTATTTGTATCATCATCTTTGCTACAACATCTCTTACTATCATTAGCATAATAATTCTAAATGAATACGTAAGTACTAAATGTTCAACCTATAGTCAATCAAGTGTTTGATTCGTCACTTTCAACAAGAATGTGAAGAGTAGAAGATATCACTTCCAAATCCTCTCAATCGCAGCGAGGACTATTTTATATTGTATAGTTGACTATGTTATTTCAATTTATTAAGACTTTGTTTGACAATAATTTTTTAGTTAATTTTTAAACTTTTGACTAAGTCAAAACTGTGTCTTTATTAATTGTTGCTCTAGTAAGATAGCTTTTATAATACGTTTTAGAATTTGAGAGAGCTTTCGATAAAATATTAAACACTCTACTAGCATTTAGAGCATATCGACAATAGTGTTTTAGAGAGCATTCAGTGTTTTGACTAGTTAGATTATTTAGTAACTTAATATTTGTAACAACAGTAAGAGATTAAGTAGCATTTTATCAAAAGTTAAATCCGTTTAACATTTTAAATTTTATTATTTGACACTCTTATCAATTTGTTTTTTTTCTCTAGTTTTGAGGTTTACAATTCTACTTGCAATAACACTCATTTGAATGTAGTACTCTTATTGTTTATTTAATTTTTTTTTTCAGATCTCGAAGGAATATATATCATTTTAATTATTTAATTTTTATTGTCTTAAAACAAGGATATGAGCGTATTGTCAAAATTAAATAACATTAGAAAAAAAATTCTCCTCTTTTCATTTTAATTTTATAAGAAATAATCTTTTATTATAGAAAAAAATTGAAAAAAAAATATGATAATGATTTGGAAAAAAAAACTTGTCATTTTTTGTCATTTTAATTTAAAATTAATTTATTTTTATCAATTAGTTTATTTTTATCTTATTTTTATCAATTAAATTATTTCACTTAGTTTATTTAAATCTTATTTTTATCAATAAATTTATTTCAATTCTACAACGATAATTTAAAATTTTAAATCAATATTCTAATATCATTTTTCGTCATTTTAATTTTAACAACTAATCAAATATTTATTTTTAGCCAACACTTTTACTTTAAACTACTAGATAAACACCCAACAACTAACAAATGATATTTAGCTAACAACTATTACAACAACTAGTATTGCTGAACAAACCTTTAGTATTTCATATATATTAATTAATTTTTTTTATGATGTGTGTTGCATATTCACAATACTTGTTATATTTTTATTTTTTATACTCTTTTAATTTTTTGTCTATATAATATTAAAGTATAAGTTTTTGTTTATATTAAAATAAAAATAACTGGTTAATTTGTACTAAATTTTGCCGTTTAAGCTACTTGCAAATGTTATTTCTTATGTATTTAATCTTATTTGTATATAATGAAGTGATTTGAAAATAAAGTTCAATCCAATCTCTATACCTAATTTTTCAGTCCGTAATTTATAAATACAAATTCTTAAACCCTTATAGGTATTCAAAAAGAAAATCAAGTTATCACTCAATCCCCAGCCCTTGCCTCAATATCTATATACATCTATAATGAAAAAATAATAAATTTTTTTTACTAGTAGGTGAAAGAAAAGAAATGAGAAGATCAACTGAAATAATAATGATAATTATTTTGACTATATTAATAATATTACTTGCCTAATGTATTAGAGGAAAGAACATATGAACATACATATAAACTCATGAAACCCAAAAAATGACCCAAAATAACAATATATAATTCTAGTTTTTTTCAATTTTATAAATATTATTTTTTTTCAAATCAAACATATTTGTGATATTAAAGAAAAAATATCAAGAAAATTAAAAATACTTAATGGCCATTTATTTATTATAAGGGAGATATAAATCTCATATTAAATTAAAGTGATAGTAGTTATAAATTAATTCTACAACGAAAAAGAAAATGAGAAATAACAAATTTTTATTAAGAATAAAACTCTTTTAAAAAAATCAGCATATAACAAGAAATAAATTATATTTAAAAAGTTACCAATTTCCATTTAAAAAATAACCTTAAAAATACTATAATTAAATTAAATTTAATTTTGATGGTAAAAAAAAATAAAGCCTTTTCAATAAATGAAAATTACAAAGAAAATCACGCTGTTCAAATATTTTGTTTCTCTATTGTTTTAAGTTACAAATTCAAAATAAATTTATAAATATGTTAATTAAGTAATAAAAAAAGGATTACATGAAAGAAACATTATATCCTTTCCAAATAAACCCATAATTTTTCCTACAATTATAAAAAAAATATACTTTTTTCTTGTTTTATTATATATATATATTTATTTATTTATTGAACTCTCAACTTCATTTAAAGGAGAAAAGTGTTGAAACCATTCATCCAAATACTCGTTTGTGTAAAATGTAATTTTCGAATTAGCTACCACTAATAATATTTTATGATATTTTAAGTTTTATTGAAAGGATATTGAAAATCTTATTATTTCCTCCTTTATTTACACATTTATATATAGTATAGATTAATTTTTATTGACAACAATACCCATTGTTTTTTCTCGTAAATTCAACTAATTAAACGATTAGTGTCATTTTTGTCATTTTAAATTAAATAATTATTTTTATCTAATAATTCTAATTTAAATTACTCTATAGATAGCTAACAACTAACACCTATTATAACAATTAACAACTATTAAAATAGCTAATATTACCGAACAAAGCTTAGTTCTATGAATTTATTAAATTATTAACCAATATGGTCAATTACTTGAGATTCAACTCATTAAAAGTTTTCTTGAACAAACTCATTGGACAAATGTTCTACAGCTCGAGCTTGAGCTCAAATCCAGCTCAACTTGTTGATATAAATATTTTATAGGGTACTAGCTTTTTAGATTATACGAAATAATAAAAAAAAAATAATTATAAATATTTTTATAGAATTATTAAGTGTTATCAATTAAAATATATTGAGTTTCGTGGACATCAATTGCAACACATATGTATTTTCAAAAAAAAAAAAAAAAAAAAAAGAAGTCGAGAGTGGTTTACAACAATATAGAATGATACAAGATTAGTAATAATCTTAAATCATTACTACTTTAGTCATTGTCTTTTTCTTTTTTCTTTACTTAAAAAAGTGGCAATAATAATATGAAATGGACAATTACATTCAAATGATAAAATATAACTAAGTATTTTAGTGCTATTGACTTGTCGTCATTAATATTGAAATGTCTAAATTAAGTAATTCAAGAGTTATAAAAATTAAATTAGATGCATTTCAGGGATTTTTTATGTATGTCAAATGATGTAAGATAAAAAAAATATATATGGTCCATTTTAGATATTCACTAAAAGCAATCAATCATTCTTAGAGGAAAAAGCTAAAAGGTGAACAAATAAAAACCAAGGATGGCCCATTTGGAGAAGGAGAAGCTGCATAGAAAAGCAAACCAAAAAGTTAGGGAATTTTTCAATTGACATTGGATTCTAATGAAACCACTATCACAAATTTTCAATTTTTCTGAAGGTCAAGCATGAGGTCATCATTTCTGGACCAACCTTTGTTTGTAAAACAAGTTTTCGGAGAAAAGGAAAGTGTTGCATTATTCTTACTTTGTCTACCAAGTGTGGCACCATAAAAAGACCTAATCACATCATGTCCTAAAAGAAAATTTTTAATTATTTTTTTTTTTTTTAACATTGTATCACACCTCTTTATTTCACTAAAGATTTTTATTAATTATAGTCGCAGGCAGGCGAAGGGAGAGGAATTGGAAGTTAAGTATAAACTTCTGAAATTTATAAGTGTGATAAGGACAACAATTATTTAGCATAGTTATAAAAATATGAATTATTTTTATATTTTTAATCAATTAATGAAAATAAAAAAACCAAAAATAGCAACAGTAGGCACCAAACAATTAATTTGTCATAAGTTTTACAGATTTAATTCATGGCAAGCACATTTGTCCAAGTTTTATTTATTTTTTATTTTTCTAAAAAATCAACGCTCAAGTTTAATTTCTCACGTAAGTTTTACTGACATTGATACTTAGCCACTAGAAGTGTATTGCGAGTTAACTTTTTTTTTCTCTTATTCTCTCCTAATAATATTAATATTATATAAATAATTAAAAAAATATAAATTAAAAGCTATGAGATACAATAATTTTTAAAAATTAGGATATCTATATACTACACACTACATTGAATAAGTAATACATTAATATTTTAAGTAAATAAATAAATAATCATTTATAGTAAATCATGAACATAAAATTAAAAAAAATTAATTTCTTATTTTAATGACAAAAAAAGAAATAAAAAAACACTTTATTTTTCATTGGTAATAAAAAAAACCTTGGTTAATTAGTTTAGTATATTGAATAGTTTCATATATCATGAGTTAGGTTAAATGGACACGGCAAATGAAATATTATAATTTTTAAAAAAGGCAGAATATCTATACGCATAGGACACTAGTACACTAAATAAGTAATATATTAATATTTTAAATAAATAAATAATAATTTATAATAAATCATAAATATAAAATAAAAAAACACTAAATTTCTTATTTCTATGATACAAAAATAATTAAAAAAACACTTCATTTTTATCAGTAATAAAAAAAAATCTTGGTTAATTAGTTTGATGTATACAACATTTTCATATACTAGAAATTAAGTTGCATGCAAACAGGATATGAGATATAGAAACGTATAGGATATGACAATTTTAAAAAAGGTAATAAATCCACAAGCTTAAAACACACTACACTAAATAAATAATACATTAATATTTCAAATAAATAAACAATCATTTTTAATAAATCATAAATATAAAATAAAAAAATACTTAAATACTCAATGACACAACAAAATTTAAAGAAAACACTTATTTTTTTTATTGCAAAAGAAAAAACCTTGATCGATTAACTTGATGCATTGAGTAGTCTCATATACTAAAAATTATATTGTACAGACACGAGAAACGAGATACATGAACGTACCTATATGATAATTTTTGAAAAAGTAGGACATTCATATGCTGAGGACACATTATAATAAATAAGTACAGTAATATTTTAAATAAATAAATAATCATTTAAATAAATTATAAACATAAAATAAAAAAATAATTTCTTGTTTCAATAACACAAAAAAACACTTCATTTTTTATTGGTAATAAAAAAAATCTTAACTGATTAGTTTAGTGTATGGAGTTGTCTCATCTTTTATTGGTATATGAGATACGGAATCATACATGATATGATAATTTTTAAAAAAGTATGATATCCATACTCTTAGCACATACTACACTAAATACGTAATATATTAATATTTTAAATAAATAAATAATCATTTATAACAAATTATAAATATAAAATAAAAAATAATTAATTTCTTATTTCAATATAATTAGTTAAATTCTCAAATAATTATCACTATTGAAAACTAAATTAATAGTGTGTATGTATTTTTTTTATATAGGTCATATCATATATGATTTTTACCATTACATACCTTATGAAATGCTTATGATATTTAAAAAGACATATTTTAGCATTATAACTTTTCAGCATATTTCAATGAAATATAATTTATAATTTTATTATATAATTTTACTATTTTTGGATGATATTATAAAATATTATTTGATTCTTTAATGTTGTTCCTCGCATTGCGCGGGTTCTAACACTATATTTTATTAAATAAGAATAATACATTAATATTTCAAATAGATAAATAATTATTTATAATAAATTATAAAGATAAAATAAAAAAAATACTTAATTTTTTATTTCAATATAATTAGTTACATTTTCAAAATTATTATCACTATTGAAAAATATATTAATTGTGTGTGCGCCTTTTTTAATGCAGGTCATACTAGAAATGTCCAAATGGATCATAAAATGTGAACACGATTCACCTAGCATGCGAAATAAATGGGTTACGCATAGGTTCTAACACTAGTTACTATTATAAACTCGAACCTGACCTATACACGAAATTCAAACTCAAGAGATTTAAAAATTTATTATTTTTTTAAATTATAGTATGTAATTTTTAATAAAATTGGGTTTTTGTTGTAAATTATCTTTATAAATTATAATTTTACTTTTAATTTAATATAGTGTAATGCAAAATAACTTCACCTAATTATCACATATTAATTTGAATTGGTGAAATTTTTAAAATTTTATATCTTGAAATTTAAAATTTAAAATTTAATATTTGATGTAAACTTCAATTTCAAGTAATGGAGAAAAATCATAATGGTAGTGGTGATTTAGAATGTTCAGATAATAATATTTAGTTTTTTAATTATTCTGATTTTAATTTGTTTTAATTACACTTGAATAGTCTACTATCATTACATTAGTGAAGTATTAAGATAAAAAGAACAACTTTGAAATTAAAATTTTAATTTATCATTGTTCAAACATTTATTTATGTATTAATTTATTTTCATACATTTTTATGTGTGATATAAATCATTTGGATAAATACTTTAAATTTTAATTCAATATAATCTAATTTTCAAATAATACGAGTCGGTGAATAAATAGGTATCCATGGGTTATGTATATCCATGAGTACCTGTGGATATAATCAAACCCATTGGATTGAGGATGGATATAACATTCCTACCCGATAGGGTATTGGACAGGATATGAGGATTGAGGATGTGATTGAGTTTGGGTATGATTATCGCACTGCTCAACTCGAACTCTACCCATTGCCATCCTTATTTTGGTGGAAAATGAAAGTTTAATTTTTGTTTAAAAATGTGGACACCTAGTAAAAGAAGTATGTGCAAATTTGATTTTTGGAGTCAAAATTTTTTATAGCATCAATTTTCTCTTTAAATTCTTTCTAAATACCTATTTATAAACAATTTCGGTTCATATCTAAGAACTTGCGCACAAATTATAGCAAAAAAAAAAAAATGAAAAGTTTACTTCCTACAGCCATGTCTCATTCCTTTGATTTGAACCTACAAACTCCAAATTGGCTAATAACTTCAAAAAATGTTCTCACTTTGAATGTTGGTATCTTAGTCTTGATCAATAAATGCAGAAGAAAATAAACAATTTTGAATCATGATTAAGAGTTTACATTCACCTTTAGGCATGATTGTTGGTAAAAAAAAGGAGAAAAAAATATATATGATAAAAGAATAAAAAATTTAGTGAAAAAATATGCATCTTTTGAAATTAAAAAGGATTATTAAATTCGTACTATATAAAAAAAGTTGTACACATATTGTCTAATTCAAAAAGATCAATTTACAAAAAGTTGTGCACACATTACATAACCCATGTTCATTTTTTCATAATTCTTTTACACAATTCATTTGTCATAAAATATGCTCACAAACATAAAAAGTGAGTGCAATTTTATTTCAAGTGAAAAGATAAATATAATACAGCTATGAGTTGGTTATTCAATCGTATTTAATACAATATTTGAATTTTATTTGTCACTTTTATGCCTTTTTTTTAAAAGTTGATACTCTAAACGAAGCAAATTAAGGATAATCTAGACTTTACACTTTGAAGACAGTCCAAATTAAGTAACTTTGCCTATATCAAAGGGAGATTAAAAGATATTTTTATTTAATTCTTTCATTTTATTTTTACTTTGAATTTTAATTTTTCCTCGAGTTATTAAGTTAAATAATTTATTTGATACCAGTCATGTTTTTTTACATAAATGATGAAGTTTTCAAATTTAATCCATGCATATTTTGTACACACTATATATTGATAGATTTCATTAGCAACTTTCCACCTTTATACAATTTACTTATTTAATGCAAATTATGATTTTATCGCTTCCTAATATAAATCAATAAATCAAAAGATATAATTAATTTGCTTCGGTTTTTTAAAATTTATAAAATGAGTTAAAATTGCCAAATTTTCAAAATCAAAATTTTAAAAATTGACTTGAATCCATAACTTTACAGGTTTTTGGTGGTTTATAAATATTTATCTATATAATTTATAAAACGAGAGTAGTTTGTCTTATATGGAAGTAAAATGTGAATAGCACAATTTGCCTTATATGGTAGTATTTTGAATTATAGAATGACAAATGTTAGAAAAATAAATAGAAAATGAAAAAAATTTAATGCAAGTAATTTATTAACTGTGTATATCAATGTGTCTTTTCATTTCTCAATAGGCATGACCACGGTTCGATTCCAAATTAGAATCGAATCAAAACCGAACCGATCAAAATCAAAACCTAACTGTGATAAGCGGTTCAAGGTTTCAAATCAAAATCAAAATCGGCGATTTAAGATTTGGTTGTAGTTCCTTATATTTAGGGTTTGAAACTGACAGTTCCGGTTTGAAACCGTATATATATATATATATATATATATATATATTTATTTATTTATTTTGAAAATTAATTTTATTTTTCAACATCAAATATATCAACTTTACAATCATCTTAAAATTTATTAGTATAAATATAACTTATAAATTATAAGTTGAAAAAAAGAAAAAAAATTACTTTTCATTTAAATATTTTTAATTTAAATCTTTTACCCTTTGTAATATATGTTTTTACATCTAAATTAGACAATATTTATTTAAAATTTGTTTTTGACTCTCAAATAAATTAAAAACATTTTTTTTCCTTACAACGATCAAAACGACAATTCGATGGGTATATTTTTGGAATAAAAAAATTTATAGTTGTAATTTTTTAATAAATTTTAAAACTATTAATTTACTCTTTTAGTCATTTTTTTAATTTAATACTATTATTTATTTTTAATTTTCTTATTTAGCTAAAAAAACTTAAAAAGTTAAAAGAAAGTTATATAATTTCGATTTTAAACCAGAACCGAATCGAAACCGGCGATTTTAAAACTGTATTTAAAATCGTATAAAAGCGGTTCGGTTCCGGTTCCATCTTTTTTGAAACTGAAATCGGCGGTTTTAGAACCGCGGTCATGCCTATTTCTCAAGATGGATATTAAAAAATATACATGTGTATATATATATATATATATATATTACGAGTTGTATTAATATCAAATAATTAAAATTTATGAAAATCTTCTTTAGAAAAATGAAACTCATCATGCAACAAACAATTTTACTTAATCACATTTTTTGAATATATATATAGTAACAAAATATTGTAATTATTTAAATACATAATATGTATTTAAGAACAAAGCACTAGACTTAGACATGTAAGTAGAGGCTGATATTTTTGGACATCTGACCTACTCCAACCGATCTAAAGTAGGTTGAGATATTGGTTAAATAATGAAATTGGTACATATATAAACTTAGCACTTGTTACAGGCTTGAGTGGATTTAGATTAAGACTCTAGATATTCAATAACTATCAAAAACACAATTAGATAAATGCGTTTGGGCATTGTGTATTAGTAGATACCCAAATTCAAGTTTTTTTTGAAAAGTTAAACTCAGAAATTGCATTAATAGGAGTAATAACGCGAAGACAAGTTCGTGGAAACAGTATTCCAGACATGAGATCTAGTATATCTATAGGAACCTCGAGTTAACAAGTGACTTCCTATATTTGCTTGTCGTTTGATCCATCTAATAATAGAAACATTAGGACGTTGCCTTAGCAATAACTTACAATCACTAATCACAATTCCTAACTCAGACAAATCTAAAGCCAAAGCCTGAAGTAGTAAGATTAAACTCTGGGAATTCGTAAAAACACAACCTGGACTCAAGAAATTATGTTGTAGCCAAAGGAGACACTGCCGCATTGCTAGTGCTTCCATCAATAGAGGGTAATAGAGGGTCTAGGTAATGATCAAAGAAACCAGAAAGAGCTTGTAGAAAATCACTTTCAGCATCTTCAAAAATAATACCATAACCCCCAGCTCGAACCTCTAGAAATATCGCCCCATCTGTAAAGGCTTGCCATTGCGATACATCCTGTAGTGACTAAGAAGAGGACATCCGTTACACTATACAAAGACCAGGTCTCTCTTGTAGCCGATCATGACTGTCACTGCGCGGAGGAGCTGACCATTAGGATTATTATTGCTACCTTGCCATTCACGAACTAAATTACGAGCCTGACTGAGGAGTTGACTTGAATTCCAGCTCTCCTGCCTCCACAGCACACCATTTCGCATTTGCCATATCTTCCAAATGATCGATACAACAAAAGCCACTTGTTCTGCATCAAGCTTCTCTAGTACCTGCATAAAAAATTGGTTAAATGAAAAAAGAGTAGGGACCACACCTAGTCCACTGTAGTGCCAAACATCCTGCACCTTCACACATCTCTTAAGAATATGATTCAGGTCTTCATCCTCTATGCAAAAGCAACAATGTTTGTTTATGCACATTTCTCTCTCCACCAATTTAACTTTTGTAGGCAAAATACCCTTAAGAGCCCTCCACGAAAACTCCCTCATCTTAGGAGGAACCTGTAAATGCCAAATTTGTTTCCATATATCTCCACCAAAGATCTTCCCCCCTCTTCCCAATGCTTGCAAGCAAAAGAAATAACTCGATTGCACCATATAAATACCTTTCTTGTCATAGTGCCATATTAGACAATCTTCCTTTGAGTTAACCCCAACGGAATATTTAGTATAGCTTGAATATCTCGGACATTAAAAAGTTCAATCACTTTATTCACATTCCAACACCTCCTACCCTCCTCAAAGAGATTAACCAACCCCAAATAGGCGCTATAAACTGCGCATTGTCCTCCACTAAGAAACTGTTCTCCTTTGGTACCCAAGGATGAGCCCTCACCAAAATCTTTTTCCCATCTCCAACCCTCCACCTATACCCTTGCTTTAATATATACCTAGCATGAAAAATACCTCTCCAAGTAAAACTGACATTACTTCTCAACGAAGCACAAAGAAAATCCCCTTCAGGGAAGTATTTAGCTTTGAAAATCTTGTATGATAGAGTGTTGGAATCAGAGAGTAATCTCCATCCTTGCTTTCTTAGCATAGCAATATTAAAGCAATGTAAATCCTAAAACCCCGTACCCCTATCTCGCTTACTATGGCACATCCTATCCCATGAAAACCAGTGAATACCTTTTCCTTCGCTACCTGCCTTAGATTTCCACCAAATTCAAGTTTTTTAAAGAGACATAATATTTTAAGTGAAATGTTAATTTGAATTATAATTTTAATTCATATTGTAAATAGATATAATTATGGTTTGGAACTATCAATTTTAGTTTTAAAATTGCTAGTTCCAGTTATAATAAGGGTGGAGTTGGAACCAAATTATTTTTTAGATTATTTCTAAGATGGCTTTAGAATCGCCAGTTTTAGTTTCATTTTGGCTTGGAACTAAAATCGATATTTTTTTTTAATTTTATAGTTTGACTAATAATAATAATAATAATAATAATAATAATAATAATAATAATAATAATAATAACAATAATAAATCTTAAATTTTATTTTAAAAAATTATAATATAATAAAAAAACAAGTTAAGAATTTCTTTGAAAAATATTTTCCATGGTTTCAAACTTGAACCACCGATTTCAAATAAAACTATTGATTCCATTTCAAAAAGTGAAGAATTAAAAGCAGAACATAAATGTATAGTTTCGGTTATGATTTAGAATAAGAAACTATTGATTGCAAGTTTGATGCTAATTCGACCGACTAGGTATTTATTTGGTTTTGATTTAAAACCGAACCATAGTCATGGTATTTGTTTACTAAAATTTTAATAGCAGTTGCTATTAAAATGTAAAATGATTATTAATGATGTAATTACTTTCATAAATTATCATATGAATCATATATATTTTTCTATATTTAAGATAATATATTTTTTATATTTTAAAAATGTTGTATAAATAGAAAAATTAACTAAATTTTTTATATTGTTATTTATTATTATTAAGCTCTCAGAAATTGAGGATTGAGTGAATTGTGAATTAGTCGCCTTTGGGCTTAATTGGGAATATTTATATTAATTAAGAGATAATTATAGTTGGATATGGGTAGTAGGAATCCTAGCTTATCTATTAATTAGAGTTTATTTAGGAGTCTAATATCTTTTATATTATTCTTTTATATATTTTATTATTGTATATTATCAGTAGTTTTTTCTTAATTATTTAGTCATTTATGTCCAAATATGGTAATTATTATATATTTTATTTCTAAATGTCTTTTCAATCTTGAGGTTTTTTTTGTTTGCAAAAGTTGTCAAAAAAGAAAGTTCATTTGAGATAAACCATATGCTGGCTCGTTTGCCAAGAGGTACTCCAAGAGTTACTTCATTAAGTATGGTCACCTTAGTTCATTTCCGTCACTCTCAATATTTTCGAATATTAGAGCTTATCTCTCTAGAAATTTTCTCTCTCTAGCTGTTGTGTTTTGATAAGTCCTATAATTTCTACCATATTTTCTTATTTATTATCAAGTGAAGTCATGGGTTTGTCTAGTGATGAAGACGTTCAAGTTTTAGCTGATTTTTTTGAGGATGAGAACATTGAGGTTGTTGAATCTAGGGTGGGCGAAGCAAGGAGTATTAAAGAGAACATTAGAGTTGTTGATATTCCTTCTGATACCGATGAAGGTGAGCTCCTTGACATATATGCTCTAAGTATGATATTGCACCAGAGTATATCCTAATCCAGCCTTCAGCAGACATGAGGATAAATACCCCACTTAATAGTGAGTCTATAATGTTGTATGATGAGAGTTTTCGATCTGGGGTTCGATTTCCCTTATCCGAGCCCTTGAAATCATTCCTTAATGAGTATCAAATCACCATAAGTTAGCTTCATCCAAATGGTTTGAGGCTATTATGTGGTATAGCCACATTGGCTCATCGTGATGGGATGACTTTGAAGACTCTGGGAGTGCGAGAACTTTATCGTATGTATCATCGAGTGAACAAGCACTGCTCCTTTAAGCAAGGAATAACTGTAATGTTTTCTTTAAGTAGTTTAAGATCTCCTCTTTCAAGAATTGGGAACAAAAGTTTTTATTGTTTAACATTTGGAAGGGTTCAAGATAACAAACCAATGGTCTAATGGCCCAATGTGCCACCTCCCTGCTTCGCCTACCCCTGAAGATCGATAATGTGTAGATTTGATAAAGGCTAGAGGGTTAAGATCAGTGGACTTAATGCAAGTTGTTGTTCAGAGCTATTCAGTTTATTCTCCTAGTGGACCTTTGAGATCTCACCCTTCATCTTTTGGTAAGTTTTACTCTTAGTTGTCTAAGCCCTATTCTCTCGTAGTGTCATGCCTTAATTTTTTTCTTTATTTTTTTGTGCATGGATGGCTTTTGAGAAGATGAAGGGTTCTAAAATGTCTAAGGTTACCAAAGCGATGAAGTGGAAGGCTGAGGTGGAGGGCTTGGGTAAGGGGGTACCCTTGGTGGTTCTTGATCCTCAGTCTGTTTAAGATGGAGCTTCAAAGTCTACTCAAGCTGATCATACTCTTATAAGGGAAGTGTCAACCACTATATACATCTAGCTATAACTTCACTAACTCTGAGAAGGAACAATAGAGCATTACGTGAATCACAAATAAGGTACAATCTCCTGAAAAATTTAAAAGGGAGCAGGGTGAGTATAAAACTTAGTAAATAATAACATATAATACTAAACTCACGCATTCAGACAAATATTACTTAAACTATTCTAGTTGAACATTCACCATTCACACAACATCAAATATAACATCCACAAAGAAACAACAACCATATGTACATCAAGTGGTTGTTAGTCAATGAAATCACCTTAATACATTCTCATCCATAAGCATGCTTTAATATCCATGGTATAATCCCATCGTCCTATGACTTATGTCCCAAGGGAGCCCACCCCCGTTTGGCGAAATAGATTTAAATATAATATTTTTCATAAAAACATATTCCAATGATTAACATTTTAATCTAGGGTATACAAAGGGGAGCCACTTCCACTACTTATGGCCCACTGTCGGCATTCTCATTATGCCCGTGCTTTTAATCCAAGTGATTCACATCTCCCAACACCCACATATCAACCATTTATGCACCAACAACCATTCACAACATTTATCAATGTACATCCATTTATCCATATACTGTATATGCAAGAATTCATAAATAACAGACACAAGGTTGAAAGTAAATTATGCAATTATGAATTTGATAAAGTATTATATATTATTACTCACTTGAATGCAAGAATTTATTTCCTCTCGATCATTTAGAATTTCAAAACAGTTTCTGAACAGTCCTTAACCTATAATCAAATTCAAACACATTGTACTTCCAGTTTTCTTGTCTCAAGTTTCTTATTGCTATTTAGATTCTTTAACATTCTTATTTTAGTTTACATATTCATTCTATTTTCATCAAATGTCATAAGTCTATATTTTTAACAACTAACTAATTATATTTTTCATAAATTTATTTATCATTTCGAAATGCATATTTCTTTAAGCAAACACATTTATCTATTTACTTAGTTTAATGCCAAAAGAATCATTAAGTTTATTTAAATAAATTTATTAAAATCATTTGGTCATTTTACTTCTATTAGGAAACTATACTTTATAAACCATTTGGCTCAAGTTAATTTTATCAAAGAAATTACATTTTATTTCCAAGTGAACTTGGTAGCTTCTTTTTAAATTCCATTAAAAAAAATTACTTAGCTTACTTAGTAGAATCATTTAGTAAACTTGATTTTCCCTTAGAAATCATATTTTACTTTTCAAATAAATTTAGTAATTATTATTTTCAAATTAGGTATTTATCTATATCTAAAATCAAATGTTTATACTTACATTGTAACGGTCCATTTTCAGAGTCTTTTTTCGGTGTCGGTAATAGTGCTTACCAGTCTGTGAATAGTACCATCAGTCCAGGACTTGGTATTATTTCGGTCTGAAAAAATTACCACATGTGTCTAATATTATAATTAATATTTTTGGAGCATGTTTGCATGATTTAGGTGGGTAGGGAATATTTGGAGAATTGCGGCAACTCGAAAATATTATTTTTATTGTGCTATATTGAGGAATAAATGGTGAATTATTTTTTAGTAGTTAATTTAATTAAATTGAGGAGTTAAATAATATTTGAAAATGAATTATTTGAGGAATATTTAGAGCCATTGGATGAGATTACTTAAGACTTGATTATGACCATTGATTTAGCATAAACCAAGGAAGCAAAGTATGACTTTGCTACTTAACCCATCAACACCTTCTCTCTCCTTCCACCTCCATCTTCCACGCCAACTTCAAGCTCTCCTTCTTCTCCATTTTCTTTCATTTTTCCACCACAAATCACTACCAAATAACCAAATTAAATCATAGAATCTTGATTAAACTATAGTAATTAATTAGTAGAAGGTTGAATTTGGAGTTCTAAAGCCTTGGAATAGAAGTTGCCATTAAAGGAGGTAAGTTGTAACTTTTGAGTTTTGTGATTTATTAAGTATAATTCTAGGATTAGCCATGGAATCTATGCATTAAATCATGCTCTTTTTTTTTTCTTATGAGTAATTTTGGATTTAATGTCTTTTTCTCCTACTTTGAAGAGGTTGGAGAACCCTCTAGCAAAGGCAAGGAGAAGGTCCAAGAATAGAGATTTTAAGCTTCTTTAAGCTTATTTGAGAGGTTAGTGCTTTA
>CANUEP010209557.1:0-38620 GCA_947857235.1 Jatropha podagrica | reverse complement strand
CCCCTCTCCCCCCCCAAACCCCAACCCCCCCCCTCTACCTCCCCCCCCGCCCCTCCTATACCCCCCGCCCCCCCACACCACAACCACACTCCCCCCCACCCCCCCCCCCCCCCCCCCCCCCCCCCCCCCCCCCCCCCCCCCCCCCGCCGCCCGGGCCCCCCCCCCCCCCCCCCAGAGACACTGTCAAAGCTATTTTTAGTGAATTGAGCCAATAGCTCCATAAATCAACACCGAATTTGAACTCTCCATCGAGTTTCGAGTTTAGAGATGTAAAAAGTGCTTGATTTAGATGAGGCTCAATTTTTTGGCCATCGTACAAGTCAATGGCAGCGACATTCCAGTGATCAGCTAGTTAGTGTTCGGCAAGACCCCGGTGGACAGAATGATTGTCTCTTCACACGAACCTGAATTTAAACTCCAAATCATGATCCCTATAATTTAAGATTTTAGCTTGTTAATTTCAATATAAATTGTGAAGTTGTGAATTATTGTTAATGGATTAAATTAGTTTTAATTAAAAATTTTAAGTTAATCATGTGGAATTTATAGTACGATAATTGTCAATGAAATTAGAAAATTAAAGATAACAAGAATTTGTAATTATATGGATATAAAATTTAAACAATTTAAGTTTATTAATGAGTTAACAAAAAATAGAATAAATATTGATATTAGTAATGTGTGAAATACTGTAATGGCAAATGGAAAATTATTATGAAGTGCTCGATGAATGGGCAGTGTGATTATTGTGATATATGCGAAATTCGAATAGATTAGATTATAAATAATATGTTGCCAAATTTTTGATAGAAAAAGAGAGGCTTATTTAAGAAATAAGTTTATTATATAAAATAACAAATTGTATTATTAAATAAGGAAGTAAATTGATGAAAGAATAAATTAGTTAAATAAATGCAAAATTTGATTTGTATTTGATTGAATTTAATAAAGTATTTGAACATAAAAATTCAAGTGATATTTTAAGAATAAGCAAAATAAGGAAATTTAAGTATTTTTATCGTAAAACCTTATTATATTTATTTGGTAAGATAAATAAGCATATGTAAATACATATATTTATTTTTAGTGAATGAGATAAATTCTTATTTTTAAATGAAATCTAACGGTTAATTTCTAAATTGGTCTAAAAACTAAAATATGATTTCTAAAAGAAAAATAAATTTAGCTAAATGGTTTTAACAAATGGATTTAAGCAAATCTAATGATTTCATCTAGTTATTAAGGTAAATAAATAAATTTAAATATGTGCTAAAGAAACATAAATTACAAAGTGATAAATAAATTGATGAAAGATTTGATTATTGACTTGTCTTAAAATATAAAATGTAAATATGAATTATGAATAAGAATATTAAGAGTTTAAATATTAACAAAGAACTAAAATGAAATATTTAAATTTGATTATAAGTTGAAGATTTCCAAGAAAATTGATTTGAAAGTCTAATTACTCAATGGAAAACAAACCCTTGTTATCATGGTGAGTTATGGTGTTTAACCCCTTTTTTGTGTATGTTAAAATTGTTTGAAATTTTAATCTATGTTATTAGAATGTTTGAAAGGATTTGTTCAATTCTCGTTATCATTGATTTTAACCTATTGAAATTGTGATATGAAATTATGAGATGAAATTGTAAATCTTAGAACTTTATTGATCATTGTGTTTGATTCTGATTGAGCTATGCTATTTGTTTGTGCTAAATGACAGACCCTAACCCTAACGGAGGGATATATCATCAGGCTATGTGCACATAGATGAAAGTGAATGCAATTAAATGGAGAAGTTACTGTCCTGAAAATTATGAATAGTAAGATAGTGTTGAAATTTACATACAAATATGTTTTTTTCAGTATTATCTAAATGAAAATAGAAATTTTCAAAAAATAATGAAATTTTGTGATAGTATTGAAATGTACGTAACAATATGTTTTCTTCAATTCTGCCAAAGTGAAGACAGTGTTTTTATGAAAATTGCGATTTTATGAAATACTATCATTTAGTTGGATTATCTAAATCTGTATGAGAAGAGATAGCAATGAAATGTGCATAGTAATATATTTTCTTCAGTACCGACTAAGTGATTATTTATTATATAATTAATATGATATCAATATTAAGAAATTAGATTGTTATAAATTTTGTTTATATGAAGCAAATCTGTAATGAGCCTTAATAATACACTGTATTGTATTAATTGATTTGTAAGCCATGAAATGTTTAAATGTTTACACCTTTCAAGAGGCACTATATCCTCACTAAGTTGACGTCTCATCAAAGCATCTGTGTTTCAGATAGAAGTAATCCAGTTTCAACAACTTCTTGGTTTCTTCTTTTAACAAGAAGTAAGAGAGCAATGTAAATATGTGTTGAAATTGATGAGTACTTTATGTATGGAATGAATAACACTAGTTGCTCCGTAGATTTTTGTAAAAGACATTAGTTAAGCATGAATGTAAAGTTCAATATCAAAAGAATCGTATGAGAGCAAGTTTGATTACTTAAGATTGTGTTTAAAAAAAAAATATCCTGAGAGATTAGTTAATCAAAAGTGAAAAGTCAGTAGCCCACCCTAGTATGAAGTATTAAGTATTAAGCAAATAATTTATTTATAATAAGATTGATTCAGATGTGGGTTCTACACAGTACTCTTGCCTTAAGCCTACCTAAACCCTAGGATCATCACATCTCTAAATTTTTGGGGTGAGGTCAATTATAAATTTGGTGTCTAGATTTGTCGAAATATTTTATTTTGGTGTCTCAAGAGAAAATATTTTGCAAATCAAGTTTTCGAATTGATTAAAAATTTTCAATCAAGCGTCGCCTACTGACGTGGCTTGCTGAAATTACATCTAAACATTGTGGGGCCCACCTAGCTTTTAAATATATGCTGATTAGGATCCAAGTGGAGAAATCACATTGGATTAATAACTTTTATATGTCATAAATAGTGGTGGGCTTACAAATTTCCCCTTATTAGTTGTCATTGAGGAAAAGGGATGGGAAATCGAAGAGTCGATTGTTCTCTTTGAAGAAATTCAAACACAAAGAGAAGAAAGAAAAATTTGCTTCTCCCTCGGTCAATAGACAAATTAAACTTCCAAATCCCTTTCAAACTTCCAAATCCTTAATCTGAAAAGGGATAATACATTGTGAAAGAATAATTGCACTGTTAAGGATTGAAGTTTTTGAGTTCTATAATACAAGTTAGGTCTTAGACTCATGAGAAATGATTGATTATGTTTTTCTTTTATGTTTTTTTTATCTATTTTGTTTGATTTGAAGCATGACATAGTCCATTTAGGTTGTAGGTTTTCGTCATTTGGTATCTATTATACATAAAAAATGAGATTTACGTTAGGGTTGTGATTTATTTGGTTTTAAGTATTATTGTTGTTCTTTGAAATTGGATGGAAGACAAAAAGATTTGATTTTTTTCTTTGATCTGTGATTGTTTACTGTCTATTATTCGTGAACAATAGAAACCCCTTTGGATTTGTTTGGATTGAAGTATTTTATTAATAAGATTCTGAGTTGGGGAATAGAAAGTTGAGTGCAGGTGAACATGTGATTTTTTATAAGATTTTTTGCGCTTTTTCTTTGCCTTTTGACTTTCAAATAGTTCCAAAAAATATATAGTAATAAGTAATGCAACTTTGTTTGTTTTTTTGTACTGTAAGATGGCAATATTTGTAATTCATGTGTATTATGGGGGCATTTTCATGAATGATGAGAAAGGTATCCCTAAGGAATATGTAGGTGGGGATTTCATGAAAGTTGAGGTTATTAGCAAATTCTCCATTAAAAGCTTTGTTAACAATATCCAGAAAAGGATCAGAATCAAAACACTAGTCCAAATGCATTTTAAAACAGTTGGGGCCAACTTTAGAGAGGGGGTTTAGGCTTATTTGGAGTGGTACATTGCAAATATGCTTAAGTTGGTCAAAAAAGGGAAAAGAATAGAGTTCTATACTAAGCATTGAATATATAGGCATAGAATGGGAAATTCAAGTGATGTTATCTATTCTCAGATTCTTAGCTTGACAAATAGGTCAAGGGTCAGTGTGTAGGCAGTGAAGGAGGCATGAAAGGTGAGGTTAACTTAGAGAGAGATAAGGTTAAGGCCAATGTTAATGAAGAGGGTAATGAACCATTAAATGTGGTGGGAGAGGGAGATAATGTAGGATTAGATCTTCAAGGGGGGGGGGGGGGGGGGGGTTAACTTAGAGAGAGTAGATTTATATTTGGGTGGTAATGAGGATGCTTGTGTAGATGTAAATATTGGGGATTAAGGAAATACATGCAGAGTAGAAGAAGAGAATGTCAATGAAGATAATCCATAAGATGATGTTGATGAAGGTAATGCAAAAGATGGTGAGGAAGAGTTGGATCACTGTGAATGGATGTCAGGAGATGATGAATAGTTGCAAGAAGTAAGAGAGACTATGAGAAAATTTAGAGAGAAAAAGAAAAAGAGGGCTAGTGGGTCTAAGAAACCACTTAATCCATTAGTTGCTAGTGTCCAACCAAATGTAGAGGCAAATGCAAATGAAGATGATGAATGCTTAATAGATTATGCAGATTTTGATGGTTATTTGAGTTTAGAAAACTGTGATGGGGATAAGAGTAAACAAGAGCATGCAGTCAGAAGAAAAGGCAAATATAAAGCCTTTGATTCAATAGTTGAGAATGTACATTTTTCTTTGGGAATGACTTTCAAAAATGGGGCAGAATTTAAGGGAGCAGTAGAGAGGTGAAGTTTGTAAGAAATACTGCAACACAATTTAGAGCAAAGTATATGGAGAAAGACCGTCCTTGGTTAGTATATGCATCAATGGAAGAAGTAAGGAAAGATTTGGTTTTGAAAACAATGAGAAATGAGCATACTTATTCCATCTCTTTCAAAAACAAGAGGTGTACTACCAAATGGATGGCAAAATATGTCCTTCCCAAAATCAATGCATATGAAACAATGACATTGCTTGATTTTAAGAAACAAATGAAGACTAATATGAGTGTTGAAGTAACTATTACAAAGCTAAGAAGAGCTAAAATGATTTATATAGCAAGATTGAATGGAGACTATAAGGAGGAATATGCAAAACTATGGAACTATTTGGGTGAAATAGATAGATAAAATCTTGAGAGTAGTAGTATTTAGTTATGCAAAGGCCTATTTCAGATGGACTGTCAGTCTTTGATAGGATGTATATATGTTTGAAAGCTTTGAAGAAAGGATTCTTGGTAGGTTGTAAAAAAGTGATTAGGCTAGATGGGTGTTTTCTCAAAGGGGAAATTAAAGGTGAGATATTAACAGTAGTGAAAAATGATGGTAATAACTAGATGTACCCTATTGCATAGGCAATGGTGAATGTCGAGTGCAAGTCAACTTGGCACTAGTTTATAGACCATCTATAAAGGGACTTGAAAATAAGTGATGGTGAAGGTTGGAATTTTATTTCTGACTAACAAAAGGTGAGCTCATTTACATTTATTTTTCCTTTAATTCTCACTCATTTGGATTGAATTATGGTATATGCTAATGAATGAAACTTTCTCTTCTTCTTTTTTTTTTTTTGCTTATTATTTATAGGGATTATTGGATGCTATTTATGAGAAACTTCCATTATGTGAGCACAGGTATTGTGCTAGACACCTTTAAGCAAATTGGAGGAAGAAACATAGAGGCAGTGAGTTCCACCAACAATTTTGGGCATGTGTTAAAGCATATAACATGCATGGCTTTGAAGCCAATATGAATGAGTTGAAAAGGATGTCCAAGTTAGGATTTGAAGATATTCTGCATACTCAGCCCAGCCACTAGTTCAGGGCTTACTTTAACACTCAGGTAAAATATGATATTGTTGATAATAATTTAAGTGAAGCTTTCAGTAGTAGAATTCTAGAAATCAAAATATGACAACTACATTTCTGACTGGTTTAAGAAATCAAAATATTTAGAGTCATATACATATATGCTTAACCCTATGAACAACAATAAATTCTAGAAAAAATCAAGGAAGGAAGGACCACTAGCACCTAAAAATGATTAAAAAACTAGGGAGGCCAAAGAATAATTAAGGGAGGAGGTTGAACTAAAAAGTGGGAGTACCAAGTTGTCTAGGAGGGGCAGAATTATGACATGTTAGGTCTACTTTCGAAAGGGGCATAATATGAAAACTTGCAAGTACATAGAAAGAGGTAATGGTGCATAAGAAATTGGAGGTGAGAGAATGGTGTTCAGCCCTACCCTAACTGTGAATGTATAAGTAAAAATGCTAGATGATAGCATGTCTGACCAATCCAATGTCACTGCAACAATAAAAACCAAAGGCCCATAAAGAATCAGGTTGCAATGTATTAAATGTCATTAATTTTTCATTTTTTGCATTAATATATTAACTGTGATTTATGTTAACTCTTGATTATTAGGTGAGGAGAAGAAGAGGAGACAATAGCGATGCAATCCCTACCCAATAGCCTTAAGCCCAAGAAACACAAAGCAGCCAACCAAAAGATATCTAACAACCTAAATTGAGAGGAAGCAGCCGCCAAAGAACTACCCAACAGCCTAAATTAGTAGGAGCCTGCCAGCCTGAAGTGAGAGGAGGAATCCAGCTTGAAGCACCAAATAAGAGCTATAGATTCAATGAGATGAAGTACTTCAAATCAAGGAAAATATCAAGTGCCAAAAAAGTCACTGGATACACTGATGGAGGAGACAATATGACTATCAATGTGAGTTGCTTATAAACTGATGGTTTATTGTGTTTCTTTATAATGATCAATCGATTATTGTTGTGTGAATAATATTCTTTTCCCCATAAAACAGCCTAGAACTTCAAGTGAAAGGCACATGACTAGAAAGAAAAGAGAGAGGAATCCTCTTGAGCCATGTTTTATGTTTGAGAAGATTGAAGGCTTTAAGAAATATGGTAATCACTACATCACTGGAAACTGGTTACAAGTATTTGCACTAATAAACTCTACTAAGTATAATATTTAGATAACTAAAATGATTATTTATTTGTGATAGTTGACTTTGATATCAGTTTTAGCATATGATATTTGAGGGACTTGGAATGTCGTATTTGATTGAGCAATCTATGGTGATATTTGTTGTATATTGATGAGATGGTATTTATGGTATATTGAAGAGATATTTCACTGGTTGTAACCTTAGGCAAAAGCACAAAAGAGGAGGCTTGGTGTTGGTGCAAGCTCAGAGCCAGTTGGGGTCACCAGAAGAAGCAAGGGAAGAGGAAATGAAAGGACTATTAAAGAATAAGAAGTTATTGATGCTGGTTTAGGAACTTAGGAATTAACAACAAGACAACTCAATTAGGAATTTAGTAAAGGACTTGTCATTAGGAAATGATGATTTTGGTGATATTTTGTTAAGTAGATACTGTGCTATTATTTTGGCATTTTATTAAGCAGTTGTTTACTATTATTCTTTTTGTCAATTTGGCAATGCCCACAATATATAAACTGGTATATTAATATTTAGGTACAATGATGTACAAACAATGTTCTTTTTGGATCAATTTAATTACTTAAAATCAATGACATTTTCATTCAAGATATTATATTAATGGAAGTATTTGTATAATTTTATCTTTATAAAATTGGATGAATATTACATGTGACTTACTGTGAGTTGAATGAATAAAAATCTTAACATGGATGGGATTACATTGATGTTAACCTTCCTTTAACTTTATGATAAGATAGTGCAATTTTAATTCATATATAATAAGTATCATATTTCCATAAATATCATCAAATTAAGAAAACATAAACAAATAAAAATTAACTGGATTTTTATTCAAGCATTTCTTGAAACATCTGCCTTGCATGGTTGTAAACATAACCTCCCATTTCAATTCTTACAGTACTCAACTTAGAAAACCAACACTAAACATTGTCATAAATTGTAAAGAGTAATGAAAATCCAGAAATTTCAACCAAAGCTAACACTAAGGCAAAATAATTCTATTTGTAAAATATTAGAATGATATATATAATCAACCAAACCCACAACGTCTTCTATCTCACCTCTTCAATTGTGCTTCTAGAGTGCTAATTTTTCTTAGCAACCCAGGAATTATTTGCTTTGTCCTATTGCAAATGACTAGGTCGACTCATTCAAAGAACTCACAGCCAGCACTCTATCTCACCTGCAAAACATACCTCCTCAATCTCATATTCCGTGTGCAAATAAAATTTCACGAGACAAGAAATTAAAAGAACCTACAGCTTTTATCTCACAAGACATGAATCTCCTTCCTAGGTTCAAATGGGTCCATGAAGTTTGGATATGTTTTTCGACATCTCCAAACTCCAATCTCCATCTCCAATGACAATAGTTTTTATTCTTGATAAGGCTATATTGAAGAAGAAAGATATAAGACACGTCAATAATTTTAAAACATGTCAGCAATCTATCCAACGCAAAATCATACCATAATGCTTAGATGTAATTCCAACAAGCCACGTCAACAGGCGATACTTAATTGAAAATTTTTAATGGGTTCGGACACTTGATTGCAAATATTTTTTGTTGAGACAACAAAATAGAATATTTCAGTAAGTCTAAACACCAAATTTATAATTAGCCCTTTTAGGGTGTGACAAAGTGGTATCAGAGCAAAGGTTATTAAAAACATTAAAGTATCCACCTATTAGCATAAGTGTATAAGAAAACTACCGAGCGTAGAGGATTGTCTTGTTATGTTACGCCTCCTTTATTATTTAGATTCGTGTTAAGTTGTATGATAGCTAAGAAATTATTTTCTATTTACAGTTTTGGCAAGGATTTATAGTAATACCCTACAAATTATGGAAAATTCATTCTTTAAATGTTAAGCTAATTAGGTAAACAGGAGATAAGGATATGATTTGCATAATATTAATGATTGATAAAATCTTTATACTAGGATCAACTTGAATTTTACAAGATATCACTTTGGGATATGTGATTGATAAAAAATTTAAGTACCATAATCAAATGAGATTTGCAAGATATTGAACAAAAGATAGCTGATTGTGATAAGGATATGATATGTGCAATAAATGTATTTGATAAAAAATTTCTTATTCCATGGTCAAATTGAGATATTGTAAGGTATTACTTTGAGGTAAGTGATTATGGTAAAACATCAAATATTTGATTTTTCTAGAGAGTGTCATATTAAGCTAATTGATTTTATGATAAGATCACATGGAGACTAATGAGGCATTAGGTGCACTTGTATAAGTGTACAAACATGTTTATCATGTGTAAATAATTTAAAAAAAAAAGCAGGTGGTTTTTGGATGTGACATATGATATATGATTAGAAATATGAGTGCAAATCATTATTGTAATGTACTTTCGAGAGGAATACTAAGTTATTTGTGTAAAAACCTAATAAATTATACAATGATTGAGATGATTGGTTAGGACTTGAACATGCATAGAGGAAAAATGATTTGCTTTTATATCCTAGCTAGATGTAAAAGTATGATTACTTTCTTTATATAATCATTGTGAAAACATTTGAAAAAAATATGTGGATTTGTAAGGTTTCCATAAATGAAAAGGAAGGAATAAGTGCTTGGAAACTTTAATAATTTTGTTTCACAACTGCTAAGAACCTGAGATATATGTAGATGAATTTTGGTCTGATTAACCAATATTCTTCTTCATTGCAAATGTTATATGTAAAAGTGGTGCAAAAAAAAAGAATAATAATAAGACCACAAATATCAATGAAATCTTTTATATTCAAACATTATGCCTAGGATACAATGTTGTCAAACTTTACCTAAAAAGACTCCAAACCTTACATGATAATAATTAATGCATAATAAGAAATTATTTGTCTAATGGCTTACTCTTAACTACTTAAATATTCCACCTTACATATGCTTTTGAAAAAACACCTTTCCATTGTTAAGCTTTACAGTTCTTTGAGTTTAAATTCTCTTTGTTTCTTCAAATGGTTTCTATCTTCCCTCATCTTGAATCTTGCCCTTCTTTGAGAAGTGTTAACTCATATGTTCTTGATTCTTATTTCATAAGTAGAAAAGCAAAGGAAAGATATGAATTGATATCAAAGCACTTTATCCTTATTCCGGAGATAATTGAGAATGAGTTTATGTGCAAAAAGAGTGGATTATTTGATGTCTCTGATTTTCAAAATTGGCATGGTCTTCTGATTAAAAATGGTTGTGTATATCCTGACCTTGTGAGATCGTTTTATGCCAATCTTCAGTATGATTCTAGTACTAATACCTTGATATCCAATATTAAGTATCAAATCATCAAGGTAAATGAAAGTCTTCTATCTCATATTCTTAAAATTTCAAGTGATGGATGGATACTTCAATCCTTAATAGAATGGTCAGAATAACTTCTATCCCCACCGAGACAAACTCCAATTGCTCTAAATGATAACTCATTTGTAACACCCCAATTTCTGGAAAATTCGAGAGAAATCATAAAATAATTTTAACTTGCTTTTTCATAATTTAATGTGATATTGCTTCTTTATTTGTTATATATTTAAATTTGATTAAATGATATTTATTATTAATTATTAGCATTTTATTATTAGAATAAAAGACAGTATTATCATTAGTAATTAGTTGCCAAAATAAAATTTTTTAATAAATACTAATATTATCTATTATTTATTATCTAAAGTGTGTATTTATTAAGATGCAAAATTTATAATGTATAGTAGTATTTTATTTAAGTTAAAATAATGGTATGAAAATAATTAAAGGAATTTAATTATTAAACTAAAAGAAATAAAAGAAAGAGGATAAAAGAAAATATAAATCAAAGGATTTAGAAAATCAAACCAACCATGAATCAAGAAAGAAATCAAAGACCAAACTCAAAACCATTCCAAGAATCATAAAAAACCTAGGATTTTCTTCAAATCAAATCGGAATCATCCAATTAGTTAAGGCTCGAATTGGACCAAACCATAAAAAAAACCTCTTCCTTCTCCCTCTCATGTGACCTTCTCATTCTCTCAATCGCAGTGTGCGATCTCATCTCCGATCACCTATCCAGTCACCATCTGACAAAATCTAGGTGGCGATCGACTCCTTAGACACCAACGACCTCGACTTCAGCCATCTTTTTAATAGATCAAAGTGAAAATAGTGTTTTGTGAAAATTATGATTTTGTGAAATATTATCATTTAGTCAAATTATCTAAATTATATGAGATATTTGTATGAGAAGAGATACTTAAAATGTACATAGTAATATGTTTTCTTTAGTACCGTCCAAGTAATTATTTATTATAGATAGATATGATATCAATAATAAGAAACTAGATTGTTATAAATTTTGTTTATATGAAGTAAATATATAATGAGCCTTAATGATATACTATATTATGTTAATTGATTTGTAAGCCATGAAATGTTTAAATGTTTATGCCATTTAAGTGGCACTATATCCTCATTTAGTTGACGTCTCATCAAAACGTTTGTGTTTCAGGTAGAAGTGATCCAGTTTCAACAACTTCTTAGTTTCTTTATTTCAGCAAGAAGTAAGAGAACAATGTAAATATATGTTGCAATTTGTGAGCAATTTATGTATTGAATAGATAACTCTAGTTGCTCCGTAGATATTTGCAAAGAATATTAGTTAAGCATAAATGTAAAGTTCAATATCAAAAGAATTGTATGAGAGCAAGTTTGATTACTTAAGATTGTGTTTAAAAAAAAATATCTTGGGAGATTAGTAAACTAAAAGTGAAAAGTCAGTAGCCCACTAAAGTATCAATGATTCAGACGTGGGTTCTATGCGGTATTCAATGTCCTTAAGCCTACCTAGACCCTAGGACCATCACATTTTCATATTTTTGGGGTGTGACCGTAGCTCTCTTTCTTGAAATTCATTAATCGGTGTCATTTTGTGGTCGTTATGGATGCTGAGAAATAAAATGATTTTCAATAATGAGAATAACAGGACGAAAGAGGTGGTGGATTTGATTAAAGTTAGAAGTTTCAAGTTATTAAAAGCGAAAGATTAGATTCAATCCTTTATTCTAGGTGGTTAGTATGCTTTTCCAATAAAAGTTTGTAAGTCAGGTTGTGCAGTTGGCAAGAAGTCGTTGGTGTCTATTAAGGAAGCTTTTTGGACTAATTTGGCAGTAGGTTGGATGAAGTTCAATCCTGATGGATCATCTCTAGGAAAGTTGGGCCCTGCAGGTGTTGTGGTGTTTTAAGAGATAGTTTAGAATCTGTGAAATGCATTTTTTTCATATAGTTGAGATTCTTTACTATAATGAAGCTGGAATTCTCACAATTTTTGCAGCCATTAGGTTTTATTAGCGGTTGTATTTTAAGCTTTGTTCGTTGACTGAGGAATCTGATTCTAAAAATGCTTGATGTTAGATTTTTCAAAAGCATAGGAGATCTTGGAGATTGTGGAAAAAATTTAATAGGTTTGATTATATTGTGGATCAACTTAAGGAGGTTTAGTTTATTTTTATCTATATCAATGATAATTATTTTGCTCACAGTCTAGCAAAAAAAGGAGTAATTACTACATCTGCGTTCCTATTGTGGATTTAATTTTGATGCTCTTATTGTGGTTGTGATCATATGAGTTGTATTGATGCTTGAGTTCTTAAGTCTTGCTTCTAAGTTTAGGTTTGTTGTCTTTTTGCATTTTTTTTTTCTACTGTCAGTGTCTTTCTCTTACCTTAAGAGAAGCTTTTGTAGTTTTTGTCCTTAGTCTTGGATTTTTTTGTCAATTTGAGTTAGGGTGGGTATAATGGGGCAGCCTATTGGCTGGCTTAACCTACAAAAATACCCCAACTTTTGCGATTTGTTACAATATAACTCTAAACTGACCTTCGTCCCTCGAGCTCACCAATTTTATATTATTATCACCTTAAATTCAAATTTTGCTAGGATTTTGAATAAAAAATCATTTAAGTGGGTCCCATGAAATCACTATAGGGTTAATTTAAATAAGGTGTCAAAACATATTATTTTGACACCATACTCACTGTTTCACTCTCTTATTTCTCTCCTCTTCCTTCTCCTTCTTTTTACTTCATAATGGCCCAAATCCTTAATTGCATCCTCCCTTGCTTTTCCTTTGTTAACACTGAGCTAGCGCTACCTTCATTTTCAATTCCTCTCTCTTTTTCTTTCTCATTTCTTCGCAGTTATTCTACCCTCCCATCTTTATCTCTTTCTTTTTTCTTAATTCTTTATTTTCTTTCTTTACTCAATCATGAGTAAACTCTTCTCACCTTTGTATCACATCCTATACAATTATAGTGATAAGTGACAATCCATGTTAGAAAGATGGAGTCACAACCCGAAAGGAAACTACTTTGCTATGGAGAATAACAAGTGTGGTTATTGGGCTCTTCTAAAATAAGGTATTAGTGCTACTTGTAAATCCTCTTCCTCTAGAGACTTTGTTGACACTATCCCTCACACAGTCTGGTTTATGATGCAAGTATATAATAATATTATATTCTATATCAATAATCAATACCCACTTTCAATTTTTTGTTTAATTTTTTATTATAATTTTTGTCTTTTCCTTTTTATAATTTTTACTCTAGTTTACCTGCTAAAATGTTCTATATGCATCTGCATGGTGGAGTCTCCTCTGCTTTCGTTTGCTCTGTCACAGCGCTTTACCTTACCTTTTGCTCTCTCTTTCTTCAAATCTATTTATTTACTCCAATATAGACTTTGTGATTAGATTTGGATTAAGTCTTTTATAATTTAAGCTTGAAACTAAAATGATTATTTAATATTATGAAATTATGGTAAAGTTGGCATTTTTTAACAGATTGCAAATTGGTTTTTTACTGATGTTATTATATTCTTTAACCTGTAAGATCATCAAAGTTTAAATCTTTGGATTATTGTGAAGGAATAAGAAGGAGAAGAAGGAAAAGGAGAGAAATGAGAGAGTGAAACGGTTAAGTTAACCTAATAGTGATTTTGTGAGACCCATTTTAATAGTTTTTTTATTCAAAACCCTAGTAAAATTTGAAATTAGGGTGATAATAATACAAAAGTTTTAATTTGAGGTGTTCGGAGATGAAAGTGATCAATAGCAGCAAGAATATACAGGTGACCACTTGAACTTTTTTGAAGTGGTCCTACAACATCCAATCCCTAAGCTTCAAAAAGCCATGATGCTACTGTTGGGTGAAGCGGTTCAAGCGCTTGATGAATTAAGTTTGCATGTAATTGACACTCTTGACATCTTTTGGCGTAATTCATGCAATCCGTTACCATCATTGGCCAATAGTACCCCACCCTTTGATCTGAAAGTGCAACTTTGACCCAGATTGATGTGCACCACACACATCTGAATGTGCATCTTCTAAAGATTTGATAGCCTCTTCCTCCCCAAGGCAGTATAGAAAGACTCCATCAAAAGAGCAACGATAAAACGTGCCTTTAAAGTTTATGAAGTGAAAGGCCCAACGCCTTATTTCAGCTTTCTTCTTTGGATCATCTGGCAATTTTCCATGCTCTAGATAATTGACAAGAGGTTGTTGCCAGTTTTCTTTATCAATTTCATAAATGGAGACAACATCCACCTCTTCAAGTTCAACATCCAACATGGGCGGTATTACCTATCTTTTGCATATTGGCACCTTCACTTCTACATCTAGCAACGCTAGAGTTGATGCCAGATTTACTAGAGAATCAGCTTGTTGATTTTCTTTTCACAATATGTGCTCGATGAAAGCACTATCAAACTGAGAGAGAAGCTTAACAGCATAGTTGAAGCAATGCAATAATTCTAGCTTTCTCACTTCATACAAAGAGAGCACTTGGTTGATAACTAACTTTGAATCTCCGAACACCCTCAAGTTAGATATTTCCATGTCAACTGCCATTTCTAGACCAAGTATCAAAGCCTGATACTCTGCCACATTAATTGAACACCTCTTGACTAAATTGAATGCGAAAGGTAAAAATTTCTCCTTCTGGAGTAATGAAAACAACTCCAACTCCTACACCCATTTGACTGGATGCACCATCAAAAAACATTCTCTAAGGTTGTGGAACTTCAACAAGGAAAACTTCTTCATCCGACAACTCTTCAGAGAACTGCCAATCTTCAGGAATAGGATGGTTTGCAAGGAAATCAGCAAGAGCTTGTCCTTTTGTCGCTCTTTGTGGGATGTATGTTATTTCAAATTCTTAAAGTAATAAAGCCCACTTTGCTAGCCTTCTAGATAAGACTAGTTTGGCCATCAAATATTTGATGGGATCAGCCCGTAAAATCAATCGCACTGAATGAGCCTGCAAATAATGCCTCAATTTCTTTATAGCAAATATTAGTGCTAAACACATGTTTTTCAATTGGTGAATAATTCAACTCAGCACTAGTTAGCATTCTACTAAGATAATACAGTGCGTTCTCCTTTCCTTCATCATTTTTTTGTGGTAATAATACTCCCAAAGAGCATTCTTGAGCAGCAATTTACCAAATGAGGGGACGCCCTTGTATCGGCGCTCTAAGCATAGGCTGATTCATGAAATATGACTTAATGCTTTTAAAAGCATTGCTACATGCTTCATCCCATTCGAAAGGAAACCTTTTTTCATGAGTCGACTGAATGGCTGACATCGACTGGCTAGATTTGAAATAAACCTTCGAATGTATGCCAATTTCCCTTGCAGGCTTTTGAGTTCATGAATGTTTCGAGGTTTTGGCATTTTAAGGATTGCATCTATAACACCGCCTACCTAGCCCTGTAGAGTTAGACAGTTAGTGTCACATTCTGTGCCAGAGACATATGATTACTTGTCACACATATTTGCTTATTTATATAAAGAAAATCCATTTAGACTTTAAATTTGTTTTTCTCTAATATAAGCAAATATTTAAGAACAGTTTTATTCATCAAAGGTATAAATATTATTTACATTTAATATATTTGCGGAACACTTAATAATTAGAAAGTTTTGTTTTTAGTAATAATCTTGCCTCATAAGTTGTAAAATCTTAATTATTAAAACCCCATGTAAATCATTTAGATAATTAAAAAAAACTGTATACAAGATTTGAAGGAAATTTCATCAAATTCATAAAAATCTAATTTGGCATCAAACATATTATTTTTGAATAATGGGATGTAAAACTCATATTTTCATTTATAATTTTGAATCATAATAATTAATATCCCAAAATTTTAATATATCATATAATTGAAAACACTAATATCAAGTTCACTTTTTTTCTATTAACTTCATCCAAACAAAAAATATATTTACTTAAATTAAAATCTCTTATACCAAATGCCAAGGTCATAGTACTACCGTGCTCAAGTCTGTTGACATACCCTCCTCCATCTTTGATGCTGATACTGGAGTTTTGAACTATGACTATTTACAATCTTCAACCTACATGTGAAAAACTCCACACGCTGAGTATAAAACTCAGTGGTGCTTATTACATATATCTTTTCAAAATCTATGTTTAAATTAATGTATCAGAGCCTAACCCCTACAGTAGATATATGGTTCAAGGACGAACCACGCGGAAGCTGGTGGGCCTGTGACATCCTGACCCGGCAAAGCGATCCTAAGAGGGCGGGTAGAGCAGTACTCCTGGTGAGCTTCTAGGATGGTAGGCTAGCTAGGGTAGTGGAATATGGGACACATGAATGAATCATATCATATATCGAAAAGGGAGTAACTAATCATCAGAGGCGCCTTTTGGTGGAATGACTAGAGAATTGGAAGAACTCTAGGGTTAAGCATGCTTGCTTGACAGAAATACTAGGATGGGTGACCTCCTAGGAAGTTTTCATTTTACCTGCGGGATAAAACCGTGCGAGTCTTGATCCAAAGCGGACAATTCCTCTAGTTATTGGAATTAGGGCGTTACAGCATCAACTTTGGACTGATCAATCTTAATACCTCGATGTGGTCAGTTGCTTTCTTTGACTTTACAACTAGATCATCAACATAACACTCAACATTTTTGTGGAGCATATAATCAATGATTTTTTACATTGCTCGTTGATAAGTAGCACCAGCATTTTTCAATCCAAAAGGCATAACTGTGTAGCAATATATACTTTTCGGCATTTGAAATGTTGTGGCTTTTGCATCCTTAACAGCCATTGGGATTTGATTGTAACCAGATGAGCCATCCATGAAGGAAAGTCGCTCATAACCAGTTGTGGCGTCCACCATAATTTCAATGATGGGAAGAGGAAAATCATCCTTTGGACATGCATTATTTAGATATAAAAAATCTACACAAATTCTTAACTGCCTATTTTTCTTTTTGATAGGAACAATGTTTGAGATCCAAGTAGGATACTTGACTGTCCTTTTGAAACCGGCTTCGATGAGTTTATTGACTTCAGCTTCAATCAGTGGGATCAACTCTAGATGAAATCGCCTTTAAGCTTGTTTCACTGGCTTCACCCCAGCTTTGATTTCTAAGTTATGGACTGCTACTTTAGGATCCAACCTCGGCATCTCTTTATAAGACCATACAAATGCATCTTGATACTCCCGAAGTAATTCAACATACTCCATTTCCTCCTCAGATGGTAAATTTGCACTAAGGAAAGTTGGGTGAGGATCTTCCGCTATTTCGAGATTGATCTCTTTCAACTCATCAATTGTAGCTTTATTCTCCTCTTCCAAAGCCAAAGGAGCATCCTCAACACTTTCCTGAATAGGATCTTGGTATTGATCCATATCGTGAAAAGTAATATGGCCAACCATCACTACATCAAGTTCTTTTTCCTCAGATTGATGAGAGACTTAGTTGGTTATAACCACAGTATGGGATTTTGCCTTCAATGTGGACCCCGTGGTCACCACCCACTCAGTTTTTCTTTTCATTCAAGAGGGGATGTTGCTACACAAGTCACTGTAGTTTATAACAACAGCAAACTGCTTCTTCTTGTTCTTCTTTCCTTTTCTTGGCTTTGATATCCTAAGTCTTTGGTGAATGGAGGTTTTACTGCTTTCAGTCTTTGCACCTTCTAGAGTTCTAATTCAATCAAAGACCGAAATAGAATTTGAAGAAACTCCTAATCAACTGAAAACAGAAGGCCTTGAGACCTTGCTTTTTGTCTCCTCTACTTTTTCACAGTAATGTGATTAGAGGCTTCTCTTTTAATTTTCAAACGTAAAGGAGCAGGAGCTTGATATCCTAGACCACTCTTAGACCTCTGATCAGCAGTACTCTTTTCCTTCCACACTTTGTGAATCTTGCTTGACAATTACTCACTATCACAATTCTTGAAATCCTTTGACAGTCGAGCCACATTAGTAGAACCATTCCCAGCTTTAACCAGTAGTTTATAAGCATTGGGATCAAAACCACTCGTTCTTTTAGCTGGCAATGCTTCAAGCTCAACCATTGGATTCTTGGAAGGCCTTGCAAAGCCCTTTAATGGTGGCCTAAAAACCTTAAAGGAAACAAGACTAGTGATCGGGAGAGTCAAATCTTTCAAGCCTTGTATGATATCTTCTGGATTTGAGGAAGCAGATTGATCCTCTTTGGCATTGGAGACACGTACGAAATGAAGCTTCATTTTTTTCACAACCATTTGACTTGTCTTTGTTAAGAAATCTTCCTTGTTTTACATCTATTGAGGGAGATTCCCCTTCTTTAGTCCTCTTTGCAGGATCCTTTTCTTTAACATCCTCGAAAACTGGTTGAATCTCTTCAATCGAAAATTCCTCAAAGAAGAAATTTACATCAGCAAAGTATGATTCAGCTTCAGTAAATGGCTTCGAATAAGCTACAACTATTCTTATTTTTCCATCTTTAGAGTATTTGAAACATTGATGGTCAGTCGAAGGCAACACCTTATTCCTATAAATCCATGGACGCCCCAATACTATATTGAAGGTCGTTCTCGTATCAATCACATGTAGCAGAACATTTGACTCCATCTCGTCAATACACAATTGGAGTTGAACTCTACCAACAGCCCTGTGCCCATTCTGATTGAAGCGATGTATCATCAATCGATTTTGCTTCAGTTCATTCATGGGTATGCCTAGTTCCTTAAAGGTCTTGAGAGGCATAATGTTGACGGCTGAACCCAGATCAAGTAAGATTCGATTTATCTTCCGTTCACAAATATAACCTACAATAAATAAAGGAGGATTATGGGGCTTATCACTAAGCACTTGATCTTCATCAATAAAGGTGATTTTCTCCACAGCAGTATAGTAGGCCTTTGCCTCCTGAATCTCCTCATCGCTATCTTGCTTCAACTCTCCTTCAAGATGACAGTAAGGAAAAGAAAGTTTTGCACCCATTAATTCTTTCGGCATGTATTTGCCAAAGTGATTGGTTGTCTAGGCTTTTATTTTATACAGCCTTCTACTTGTGATTTGAAAATCCCCTTGGCATTCGGGACTTTGCTTGATTCCGTAAGGAAGCTAATTGTGTTGACTTAACAAGTTTCTTCAACACCTTATTCCTATTCGGAGCTTCCTTAGATGGAAGTGGGTTCCTCCTTTTACTTCTTTTATGAGTAACCAAAGTCCATCTTTCATCTTCAAACTAGTTTTCAACCAGCTCATTGCCCCCAGCAGTGCTCCCATCTCCTTATAGCAAGCTGAGTTCATTTGGCAAGGAAACTTGGTTTGGAACACACACCTCAACTTGAACCGGGTCCAAAGAGCCAAACCTTATTATTTCTCTTCTTATTGAGGTTGGCGATTCACCAATCGCTATTGTTACCACTCCTTTCTATGGTCTCCCTTGATGGTGTCTCTTTTGGTGGCGGGAGAAATCCCTTCGATGCAGATTCGTCCTTTTCAAACATCTGACTCTTTCCAGTCACACTATCCAACCTGCTTATGAGATAAGCAATTTGACTATCTTTCTCTTGAAGAGTATGATTGAGAGCTTCTAGTTGCAACTTCAGAGCATCCATTTCTTCTGCTGATATAGTTCTAGTCATCATAATAGACATGACATCAGAAAAGTTTGTTGTTGAAGCAGTTGATCGCTTTTGAGAAGCACCTTTCTCAACTGAGTCCATCCAAATTGGCGAGGCAACAATAATTTGTTGAGGAAGAGGAGTCATTTTTGTATAAATTTCTATAATAGACTTCATCTTGATATTTGCATCAGGACTCGAATCGGCAGTGGATCCGACACTGAGAACATTTGAAGCGCCAGTTTCTGCGACCTTCGAGGTGACAGTGATCTTTCTTGGTGCCATCGAATCCTTTAGCTGATTTGTTGAAACTCTAAGAATTGAAAAGCAAAAAGATGAGAGGTAGAAAGGTCCCACTGGGCATGCCAGAAATTTGTAAGCGTAAAATTTATTCCTGAAATTTAAGAAATAAAAATACAAAATATAATATACAAATATAATTTGTAAGAAGCGAAAACAATCTCTAGTGTGAAATCTCTTATTACAGCGAAGATTATCCTTTGATTTTTCTCTTTATTGGGAGCACAATTCAAGGGTCGAAAGACTTGATTTTGAACATGATTCAATGACCGAAAGACTTGATGTTGAATTAATGCAAAGCGAACATCTGACGATTCAAGGGTTGTGAAGGTTTAATCTTGAATTGACGTAGAACTTTGATTCTTTGGATTTAAGAGAGAACTTTTGCAGTCTTGAATTCGACAGAGTTTCGAGGCTTCTTTTCTGTCTTTTTCTGTATGAGTCTCTGTATGCCTGTATCCCCGTATGTGAAGAAAGATCTCCTATTTATAGAGATTTGAGGGGATCCCCTTGCCAAAGATGTAATTCAATTGGTTCATTTAGCAAACTCTGATTGGTTACTGCTACATCACTTGACTTATGGAGGCGTCTAACCTATTAACCAAATTTTAATTTAATTGGTTCACTTGATTAATTTTTATTAGATTTTACTACATTATTTATTTATGAAGTAAATAATATTTATCCAATAATTTTATTTAATAACCACTTAAATATTTTGATCAGTTATTAAAATAAATTATTCAATTTAACTAATCAATAATTTAATTGGCTAATTAAATAATTAAATTAATAATTAAATCAACTTAAATAAAATTTAGGAGTCTACTTGTCTCTTAAATAAAATATTTTAAATTATAATAAAAATAAAATCAAATATTTAAAAACTAAAATTTATATTTAAATAAAATTATAAAAAATTTTAAATATTTCATTATCATAAATATTTTTTAAAAGATAAATTTTAAAAATAAATTTAAAATTTTAAAATGCTTAATTATGTATATATATTTTTTATAAAAAAATTTAATAAATTATCTTTAATATAATAATAAAAAATATATTTTTTTAATTAATCATGATTAATGTTTTATTAGAATATTCAAATTTTATTAAAATTTTGGAAGTTCCATTATTTCTCCAAGATAGTTGGATGCGTAGATGGGTACCCTCGTTAAAATATCCCTCTGACGTCTATTCCTAATGGTGAATGTTATATTTTGACCCATTCGTCGTTGGTCCCATCGTGATGACTTAGACTTCATCTCCAATTTTCATTCGCTTCTTCAATCGGCAGCAGCGGATAGAGAGAGTCTGCGTCTCTGTCTCTAATACCAAACCCTAGCCCTAACCCTAAAAAATCTCCAAATTGGAACCCTAATTCTCTTCAATTACCTTCTAATCTGTTCAATCAACCTTCAAAATTGACCATACTGATCTCCACTGTCTATCCGAACCTTTTCGATTTCAATTATATCATTTTTTTTTTTTGAGAAATGGATAGCCCAATCTCACTATAATGATCAACGCTAAATTCCTTACGGTTTTACTTTTACGGCACCGATTGTATGGGTTTGAGCGATGCCTGAGCTTCGCAGAGGTGTTCGCAGAGGCCGCGCAGTGTTAGCGCCGCAAAACGAGCGAAAAGACCCTCCTCCTAGGGTGCAAAATTACGTAAAAACCCGAGCTGCTGTAGCTAGAGAAACAAAGAGGCCGAGGACAAGATTGGAAACCAAAAGGTTGAAAGAGAAACAAGAGGAGGATAATAAGGTGATTGTTATATCGGAGAGAGGAGAGAGTGATTTTTCGAATTTAGAGAGGAAGAAGAAGGGTAGGAAGAACAACTCGCCTGTTATTGTTGTTGCTGCTGCTGCTGCTGAACAAGACAGGAAAGACAAGGAAACTGCTGTAATGGGTGACGATAGTGGTGGTTTGAGCGCTAATAAGGCTGGGCAGGAGGAGGAGGGCAATACTTCACCTTTTCCTGAAAAGGTATGCATTTTTTTGGCTATTATTTGCTTCATTTTTCATTATTCTTTTTTTTTTCTTTGTTAATTGTTTTGGGGTCTAGTTTCGATATAAGGATGCTACCATTTGGTGGACATTACATGGTATTTTCGGTCAATTTGGTTTTACTCTGGTTTCATTTATATGGTGGCCTTTCTTTAAGTTGATGGTGTATTCTTTTGCTGCTGTAGTCTCTTCGATTGGGTTGAAGTTATCTGGCGTAAATGATGATTTCATAGTTAGCCTAAAATGTTTTACTTTGGTGCTTTATTTAGTGAACTTGAAAATTATGGTTCTGGAGTTATTCGTGTAGGCTTTTCTTAGTTCTAATTTGTTTTGGTTCACCAATGGGTATTTAGTGCTTGAAAAACTAGGGTCCATTATAATGGCCTGATAATTGTTAAGTGCATCTCATTTCCTTGAGCATTGATCAACGCATGGGATCCTTACAAGCTCATGAAGACTAAGTTAGTGACTTTGCTTACCAAAAGCAACCCTTATTTATATTTGATTGTTTAGAAACTTTTATTTGTTGTTTTTATGCTCATTTTTTCAGCTTTAGGGTATGTGAAAATTGACTTAGGAAATATTTTAAGCTTCAATATTGGATTTGACTGTATACTGAATCTGACTACGCATTGTTTATACATAATTATGTTTACTGCGCGTAACTGTTTTTTGGAAGAATTAAACTGAAATATAATGCTTCTGCTCTTGATTCTTTTAATTGTGGGTTACTCTAATGTTGTATGGGTGTGTAGAATATTAAGAAGATTCAGTTTCGATCTTAATTTTCTTTTTTTTTTTTTTTTAATATTTGAATTTGATCTAGATTAACATGTACTGTTGCTGATATTGCTTGCTTTACTGTCTTTACGGTAATTATAGAAGGTTTGTTTTTTTCTTTTCGAAGGTTCAAGTTGGAGGCTCTCCTTTATATAAGATAGAAAGGAAGTTGGGTAAGGGTGGGTTTGGTCAGGTGTTTGTTGGTCGTCGTGTTAATGGCGGAAATGATCGTACAATGGGTCCTGGGGCCATAGAGGTAAAGTTGATTTGTCTACTGTTTAGCCTGCTCTTATACATAAGCTTAATCATCCTATTAACCTTTTCTTCTAAACATTTTACCTTAAGGTGGCTCTGAAATTTGAGCATAGAAATAGTAAAGGTTGTAACTATGGCCCCCCATATGAGTGGCAAGTATATAAGTAAGTCCTTTCTTTTTCATTCTTCTTCTTATTCTTCTTTCTCTGTCTGTCTCTCTCTCTTTATGTATCTGTGTTTAGACTTTTTATTGATGCTTTAGTGATTCTATCTTGTATATTTGTTCTACAGCACTCTTGGTGGTAGCCATGGAGTGCCCAGAGTACACTATAAAGGAAGACAAGGAGATTATTATATAATGGTATGGTCCACAAGCTCTTTTCTTTTCACCTCTCTATTTAACTTCCTTGTTTAATTTTTACTCAAACATTTTCAGGTTATGGACATGCTAGGGCCGAGTCTTTGGGATGTATGGAATACTTCTGGGCAGGCGTGAGTATCTCATGCAATGGATATCTTTCTCTTGAATTTTTCTTTTTGTGCATGTTTGGAGTTTATTTGTTCATTTTTTTTGTTGTTTTCTGATGGGATGGGTCGACCAATGTTCTGAAAGCTACTTTTTTACTTCCTATGCTCACCACATGTCTTGTTAAACAAATAATAGTCGTTGTCTTGTCTTACCTGCACACTGCTATTATTTAACTTTAATTGGTCTTTTGCTTTATTTTCTTTCTTATATCTATATGTATGTGTGTTTCTTGTTCTTTTTGCATGTAGGATGTCCTCAGAAATGGTGGCTTGTATTGCTGTTGAATCCTTATCAATACTTGAGAAGATGCATTCCAGAGGGTATGTTTAGCCACATTTTTCCAGATTATACTTGGTATTGTAGGGTCAGAAGGCTATTCATAATTTTGCGAGTCTTCATTAAAGTTTAGTTGTTGGTTGTTTCAATGCGCACTTGTTTGATTTTAGCTATGTCCATGGAGATGTAAAGCCGGAGAACTTTTTACTTGGTCAGCCAGGTACAGCGCAAGAGAAGAAGTTATTTCTTGTTGACCTTGGTTTAGGTGTGTAATTTCTTAATGCTTTTAAGTATTTATTCAGTAATTTTATGTTCTCAGATTATTAGTCTAATCAACATGTTAAATGACAGCAACAAAGTGGAGAGATAGTGGCAGTGGGCAGCATGTTGAATATGATCAGCGTCCTGATATGTTTAGGTAAGAGTTATTTTTCTAGTTTCTACTTGGGTCCAGTGATCGATCTATCTCTGGATGATTTTTTTATGGTTTCTGCTCTGTAGAGGAACTGTTCGATACGCTAGTGTCCATGCACACTTGGGAAGAACCGCTAGTAGGAGGGATGATCTAGAATCTCTGGCATATACACTCATTTTTCTGCATCGAGGCAGATTGCCATGGCAAGGGTATCAGGTATATCAATAGTACTCAATAATCACATGCTCTTGTATGTGCATATATACAATTAAGTATCTGTATATATGCACACAAGAGTGGTAATTTATCGTCCTTTTAGATCTTTACAGAATGATATGCTCACAATTGTTGCCCTGTGTTATTTTTAAATAATCTTAGGGCGATAACAAGTCCTTCCTAGTTTGCAAAAAGAAGATGGCAACGTCTCCAGAAATGCTGTGTTGCTTCTGTCCTCCACCTCTTAAGCAATTTCTTGAGTTTGTTGTGAATATGAAATTTGATGAGGAGCCGAACTATTCCAAGCTAATATCTTTGTTTGAAGGCCTGATAGGACCAAATCCAGCGATAAGGCCTATAAACACGGAGGGCGCTCAAAAGGTAAATGTGGTGATAGTATCTAAATCTGCAGAAAAGATTTTTCCTTTACCATTAGGAATCTAAAATTACAACTGTACATTCCATGTCAGATTATCTGTCAAGTTGGTCAGAAACGTGGTAGGTTGAATATCGAGGAAGAGGATGATGGACAACCTAAGAAGAAGGTCCGCTTGGGAGTTCCTGCTACACAATGGATTTCAGTTTACAATGCTAGGCTACCAATGAAACAGAGGTGAGAATATGTCCATCATTCATGCTCTTTCCATTTTAGAAATGGTTGGCTCGCTTGAAAATGTGTAAGTTACACAAATTGTTGCATGAAACTACAACTTAAATTTTATAGTTTGAGTTTGGTATTTTGATTAATTTGCTAGATCAATTTTTTATTCAGGTGATCACGTAGATAATAAAATTTCCTGTAACTAGCTCTTTAAGTCTGACCTTTTATGCAAGTGTTTTGAATAAATTGTCTTAATATAAGTTAAATTTGTATTAATATTTGACTGATTTGAAAGCTACAGGCATGAAATTTTAATGGTTGGATTATAAGAGCAAAAAAAAAATATTTTACACAAATGAAATTGTTCAGAATTTATAGTGGTAAATGGACATGTTCCCTCATATTTCTCATATACTGCTATCTACTATTTTTATTTTTATTTTTATTTTTATTTTTAATCTCCCTGTTATTTTAATGTAGTGCATTTAGAGGGATGTCCTTAGCTGATGTTCAGTGGAGTAGGAGAGGCTTTTTTCTCTATTAGTTATTCTTGTTTTGGTTTTTCCTTTACTATATATTCTTCTTTTCAAAAGAAATTCTCTTATATTAGAAGAAACGTCTAGTTCAATTTCTTTGAAGGCCTTTAAATATGTCCAAGAAGAACACTACACAAACACACACTTGCTGAATGTTGCTTTTCTATGCACCTCAACTAAAATTATTACGAGCATGAGCAGCTGGTCTAGAATTGCTAATTTCATTTCCATGTTACTTGATTTGATAAACCAATTTGCTGGCTGTATTCATCTATTCTATTTAAATTCATCTGTTCTATTTAAATTCATATGAACTATACTTGGGGTTTACATTACGCAATGAAGCAAAGCTCTTCTAAAACTGATAGGTGTTTGATGTTATTACTTTGTAAAAGAGGAAAAACTAAAATGGATTGGGGCCTTACTGAGCCTACAAGCATCCCCCAGATATCCCATGGTTTCTGAGGCTTTGGACCTCCATTGTTTCACCAATTGATAACTTTTTAAATTATAAGGGAGAAATTGTTATGGTTGAATATGTTATCCTTACCACATTGGCGTTTGATGACCTGCAATTTAATTGCAACTAGGTACCATTATAATGTGGCTGATGGAAGGTTGGCTCAACATGTGGAGAGAGGAATTGCTGATGGTCTTCTAATAAGTAGTGTAGCATCATCTTCTAATCTTTGGGCACTAATTATGGATGCTGGAACTGGTTTTACACATCAAGTTTATGAAATGTCACCTTTTTTCTTACACAAGGTGAACATCTATGCTGGACAATTTTTTTTTTTCTTTTCTCAAGTAATTAATTGTAGAAACAATAAGCATATTTTACGTCAAAATAACAGGAATGGATTATGGAGCAATGGGAGAAGAACTATTACATTAGTTCTATTGCTGGTTCAAACAATGGAAGTTCCCTTGTGGTGATGTCCAAAGGTTTGCTTGCTTTACTTGTTTTGTTTTAATTTATGGATTTAGTTTCAGCATTTTATATGATTAATGTCCATTATGTTCTAGGATTTGCTTGTTCTGGTCATTTGGAAAAAGCATTTTTCTCCACCATGCTGGAACCAGTGGTTTTCTTGACTTGCAATATCTCCATTTTGATATTTCTGATGTGTGGTTTTGCATTTGTGATTTTAGAATTTTGTCAAGCAAAGTTGCATTTCTAGAGAAAACCTGGTTATAAAATTTACTTGTTCATAACTGAAATCCATAATAATGTCAATTTATACAGGGACACAATACACGCAACAATCTTACAAGGTGAGCGACTCATTTCCCTTTAAATGGATAAACAAAAAGTGGAGAGAAGGATTTCATGTGACTTCAATGGCGACTGCTGGAAGCCGATGGGGTGTTGTCATGTCCCGCAATGCTGGCTTCAGTGATCAGGTTGAGTTGCTTGTATATTCTGGCAATGGCTGTTTTGTCATGGAGAAAATTTAATATTCTTATTGTTAATTTCATATTTTTATTGCTCTTCTTATTCTGGTCTAATTTAAAGTCTAAAGGTGGTGCTGATGCACTGCTTTTATTCAATTGAGCCTAGACAAATCTTTACACCAATTGTGTGATGTCTTAAATCTTGCTGGCCTTCTTGTTGTCATCCTTTTGTCATTGCTGTTTATTTACTGATGATGTTAAAGTAAATATGATATTTGCCTGTACCAGAGCTTGAGGATATCATTGAGTTTTACAAAATTAAACTAAAAGCATAGCCTGAAAGCATTATCTGCCTTACTCTTCAGATTGGTGTTCTGTTGAACTAGAATCTTATTGGAAAGTAACATATGGGAAGTTGACTGTGATTAGTTCTGCTGTACTATGAAAATATAATTAATATGCTAATAGATAGCGGGTATCCAAACCTGGCCACTTGTGAGTGCAACGTTTTGGCCAGACTTATAAAGCAATTAGTTAACTGTGATTTGTTGTGTTCCTAGGTGTCACAGTTCTTTTACCACCTGTATATGCATATGCATGGCAGCACTCTGTGCTAACTTGCTCATGTTTTCCTCATAGTTTTATCTAAATTTGATTCAAGTTTCTCTTGTTGGCTTCAATAGGTTGTGGAGCTTGACTTTCTATATCCGAGTGAGGGAATTCACAGACGATGGGATAATGGCTTCCGAATTACATCAACAGCTGCAACACTTGATCAAGCTGCTCTTATCTTGAGTGTCCCCAGGCGGAAGCCCGGGGATGAAACTCAGGAAACTTTACGTACATCTCAGTTTCCAAGCACACATGTTAAGGTAACATCATGCAGTGTCTTCTCTGTAGGGTTCACTTGATATAATCTTAAAGTCTCAGAAAGCGCTAGAATTATTTGCACCTCTCCCGAATTTTTCCCCCTTTTTCTTTTGCTGATATGTAGATTTGAACATGGGTCTATGCCAAAGCCTAATATACTGAAGTGATTTTATTAACTAGTTAGCAATTATTATTTATATTAAAGATAAAAACAAGCTTTAGAATCGAGCTTTTTTTTTTTTTTTTTTTTTTTAATTTGTACTTGGCAAACATAGAATCCAGCTTTTTTTTTTTTTCTTTCTTTTACAAAAATTTGGTACTTGTGAAAATATAGGAATCCAGCTTTGCTATGAAATTATTAAACTGTAGCTTCAACATTCATCAAATCAAATGATCCTTTTTCGACAAACCTGACCTGGTAATGCCAGTTGATTTGAAATTTTGCCAAAACTAAACCTAAATGATAGATAAAAAATGATTCCTCCACTGGATAAATGGAACTCCTAGAATTGTATACAAAGTGCACTTTGATAATTTTCATGATTTTGGCAAATTTCAGATTGGTAGTGATTATTTAAGATGGGTTCATGGTCATCTTGTTTTCTTTGCTGCTGGATGAGAATCTGCTCATCTGATTGCTGATAGTGTATCATGATTCCTGGTATAGGAATGGTACTCATTCTAGATTGTATTATGAGAGCTATGAGTTTATTGCTGTTTGTTCTCAATATTTTACTGCCTCAATCCCACAACAATTCTCTATTTTACTTTAAAAGATTGTTAATTATAAACACTGAGAACATAAAGCTTTTACCAAATAGTTTGTATTGTAGCTGTGGCAAAATTGATGAGTTGATGTCTCTGTCCCTAATGGCATGATCAATTCATGATTGATATAAATGATATGCTTCATAATTTCGTTTGATGTACAATTTTTGACATGTTCAGGAAAAATGGGCGAAGAATCTCTATCTTGCTTGTTTGTGCTATGGACGGACAGTCTCTTGATTGTGCTCATGTCGGTAATTTTGTGCAAAGACAATGAAGGGTTTGCTGGTCCCCGTGCCCTCATTGTTTCACCTTTCATATGTTAATTGTACAAAACGTAGTAGATTTAGATGCGGCAATGGTTAACTAAATTTCTGTATGATAAATATTTTTCACTGATGTAATTGTAGCTCATATGAAAAGAACATAATGATCTAGCACCTAAATATTGGGGATAAAAGAAGCATGTGATGTTTGCTTCCTACGTTTTTGTTTTTTTGTGCTCTACAAAATATTGTTGTTACTTAGTATCGCTAGATCATGAAAAAGGGGCACCATTTCAACGTTATGGGTATTTTTTTTTTTTAATTTTAAATTTTAAACTGTGTAATCCGAATATGTGTGCACTGCTTTTTTGTAATAAGGATAGTTTAAACATGAAAGCGGGAAAGGGGACTTGGGGTTTCAAATCTTGGGTCTCTTGCACTGTTATTTCATGAGCGCTTCGCGCGAGTTTTTTTTTTTTTTTTTTTTTTTCTGGTGGTATATTCTTAAGAAGAATTTCTTTTTGAGCAAAATAAGGTGGTTGTCAAAATTTTTCATGAGATTGTAAAGTTAAGATATTGATAAGATTTGTATGTAAAGAGGACTAAGTTGAACACATTGAAAAATTATTCTAAAATGAAATATGGAATAGGGCTTGATTTACTTCATTAATTTGGCGGAAATAACTATAAAAAGAAGTTTTTCCTAAGAAATTGACTGTTTTATTCAGTTGAAGGACAAACTGAGCCATATTCCATGAAATATTGGAGATTGCCTTTTAAATTAAAATTATTGCTCATTTGGGAAATTCCATATAGGCACAAAAATTTTTTTGAAGAAAGATTATATTTTAATTTACTTTTGTGAATTAAAAATTAATGTCGCTAAGATCCAATTTGCTCCACTACTTTTTATCTTTAAGAATCACTCCATTGGCCCTAAGAAACTCTTATTTCCTTGTATTTATGGGCATACTACGTAATTTATCAACAACTGTCTCCATGCTCATTTCTAAAGCATAGGCTTTGATACCACTTATCATATTTTGCGAGCTAAATTTGTTGTTAGTATCAGAGCTAAAATAATTATTAAAAAGCTAAAAAAACACAGAGATAATTAAATGTGTTAAGCTCTCATAAATTAAGGATCGAGAGAATTGAAAATTAGTTATCTTTTAGAGTAAATTTGGAGGATATATTTTGGAGTAAAGATAATTGCATTAAAATAAAGATTATAAAAATCCTATATTATTTGTTAGTTAGAGTTTATTTAGGAGTTTAATATCCTAAAATATATTTATATATATTGTTATTTTATTATTGTATATTATTAATAGTCCCTTGATTTTTTTGTCATTTATGTTCAAAAAGAATGTGTCATTGTGTCTATATATATACACACACCTTTTTACATACTTTTTTTTTGTTGTTCTTATCAATTATTGTAGATGTCTTCTAATCATGGAGTTCTTTGTTTTGCTTTGTTTAAAAATGGCTCAATTTGAGAGAAACAAGATGATGGTTGGTTTGCCCAAGGGAAAATTTAAGAGTTATGCCTCGGTAAATGTGAGTGACTTTTCAATGTCTCACCTCTTTATGCATATGGCTAACTCCTTGTCTCATATGCTTCAATTTCCCATTTCTCAACATTAGAGCATCTCTATCTAAGAAGTTTCCTTTCTCTCTCTAACTCTTTTCACTTTAGCAAGTTTTATAGCTTTTGTTTTATTTTCTTGTTTGCTTTTGTCGAAATCATGGGTTCGGCTAGTGAGGAAGATGTCCATGTTTTATTTCATCAATTCGATGACGAAGATAACAAAGTTGTTAAGTTTGAAACTACTGGGGTGAAGCCTCATAAAGAAAATGTTAGAATCGTGGATGTTCCATCAAACATTGATGAGGGCGAACTCTTAGACATAAGCTCTATGTATGGTGTTGCTCCAAAGTATAAATTAGTTCTTCTGTCCAAGCATATGAGGGTAAACAAACCTTTGGACAATGACTCTATGACGTTGTATGAAGAATCTTTTTTGTTTGGGGTTCGATTGCCTTTATCCGAACCTTTAAAGTCTTTCTTTAATGACTATGACATCGTCATTAGCCAACTTCATCCTAACAAGTTGATGTTTTTATGTGGGATAATATAACTAGCTCGCCATGATGGTAATACTCTTACAATTTGGGAGGTGCAGGAGATTTACCACATGTATGACTAGAGTCAATAAAGATCACTGCTTTCTTCAAGCAAGAAATAACTGCAACAATTTTAATAACCAAACAAAGACTTCTTCCTTGAAAAATTGTAAGTAGAAATATTTTATTTTGAAGCATCTCGAAGGGTTCGGTGTTCCAAACCGATGGTCTAAATGTGCCATCTTCAGCAGCACCTACACCTAAAGATAAGCAGTGTTTGTGGCCCTTATAAAGACTAGGTGGTTGAGGTCAGTGAATCTCAAGCAAATAATAGTCGAGGGATACCTAATGTCACACATTTACCTATTGTAAGATATGTTATATCGCTTGTAATATACGTAATTAATTAAGTTAAGTTAATTAATATTACAACGAATTTAAAAACTTTTCATTCATTCCTTTTGATCTGTAGAAAAATAAATTTAATTATTGAAACAAGTATAAAATTTATTTAAGTCATTTCACTTTTTATAAAAAATGTCTTTTTAATAATATATATACCGTTAAATATAAAAAAAGAAAATAACTTTTATCAATCTAATTAAAATAATTGTATCATTATAATTTTTAACAAAATAACAATTACATTATCAAAATAGAAATGATTCCATAATCTCTAAATCCAATTAGGAATGGTTAAATACTGGATCAACTTTATTCCTTTTGTTTATAATTATTCAACAATATAAATACATATATAAATATATAACTTGTATTGTAAACTTTATATATACATATCTGCTCGTATACATGATAGTTCTATTAATATTTTTCATACATCATATATAATTTAAAAGAAACTATAATAATATTTTGTTTACCTTTAAAGAAGTGAACCCTCACAATTGGCAAGACTCACTTTCCTATTTGTCCCTTTTTCTTTTATATGATAGTATAGTAAATACTATCGTTAAGCAAATTATTTAGTGGTGCATATATATAAATTAAAAAGTCATTTCACATTTCTTCCAATATTAATAATAGTTATAAATAAAATTTCATATGAACATGTTATTTTCATATATTATTACTTTAAAATTAATTTCTCTTAAAACTCAATAAAGAATTTTGTAAAAAGGCATTAACAACAATAATAGCAATAAAAATCCTTACTTAAAATTTTGTAGTTGTCTCACATAAAAATGATAGAATAACATTAATATCATTTTAATAAAACATCCATTCAAGAAATTCAATAATATTCAATTAGTCTTAGCAACATAAATAGACTCAATTCAAAGGGTCATTTCAACCTCAATCTGGTGATTTTTTAAATCAGCAGAAGCAGAAACAATCTCAACCTCAATGAAGATGAAACTATCTCAACCTTGATTAAGAGGGAACAATCCCAACATCAATAAAGAGGGAATAATATCAATTACAATATTAACTTCAACAAATAAAGTGATAAATGAAATTATGAAGAATTAAATTAATTAGTTGTTTAAACATATAGACTTGTGTCATTTGATGTATATATATAAAAGAAACTATATCTTATAAACCACTTGGTAAAACTTAATTTTTATCTAAGAAATCTCATTTCATTTCTCAAACAAATTAGTATTTTCTTTTTAATTTCATTAAAACAATTTCTTAGCTTATTTATTAAAATCATTTAATTAAACTCGGATTCCTTTAAAATCGTATTTTTACTTCAATTTAGTAATTATCCTTTTTGATTCCATTTAAAACAAGCATTTAACTTATTTACTAAAATCAAATATACATATATATACCTATTTATTTCAATAAATAAATATAATAAGACTTTACAAAAAAAATTTCTTAATTTCTTTACGTTGCTTTTCTATAAAAATCACTTAAAACTCTATTTTCAAATACTTTATTAAATTCAACAAATTAAAAAATAAATTTTGTATTTAGTTAATTGATTGATTCTTTAATTAAATCATTCCCTTATTTAATAACACAAATAGGTATTTTATATAATAAATTAATTCTCAAATAAAATTCACTTTTTTTGTTTTTGGCATCATTTTATTTAAATTTTTTATTTTCAATAAAATTAACACAACTCATCCATCGGACACTTCTCAATAATTCTCCATTCGCCATTCTTAACATTTCTCAAATCACATTTACAATATTTTTATCTATCTGAAACAATTAACTGTCTCCATTTTAAATTTTCACAGTTTTACAATGTCACTTTTCATTAATGATTTCCATAAATTGATTAATTTCACTAGTTAATTTGGATTTTTATTTCACAATAAATTTCCATATAATTCATTTAATTTTTAATCAAGCTAATTTAATTGAAACTACTCAATTAATTCTAAATTTAAAATTACACTGAAATTATCGAATTAACTGTAAAATATACCAATTGTGATTTGGAATTTTGATTCGGGTTCAGTGCGCAAAGTCTGTGATTCTGCCTCCCGAGGTCTTGTTGGAGTCTCGCCGAACTGTCGTCATTCATGGGGCCAAAAAATCCTAATTGCAATAAAAAATTACAAGCTATACATCAATTTGTTGGTTAAGATGAAAAGATCGCTAATATGGGATCATTTTAACATGGGTGTGGACTATTTGGCCGAAAATCGACCAAGAATGTTCACTGTTCACTGTTTTGGATTTTGTGATTTCGACAATAAAAATTAGTAAGAAAGCCATCAAATGAAAAAAGAAGAGAATTAGAGTGTTTTCATGCTAACCTCAAGTCTGGGCTTGCTTGAAACGGCATATATTACCGAAAAATAAAATCATTGTCGCGAGCTTCTAGCTTCAATCTCTCTCAATTGGACATCAAATTGCATGAACCCAAATCAGAATCATTATCCTTTCAATGAGTAAATACTTTTGAAGTATTTACTTGTCAGATTTGGTGGCCGGTGGGCGGAGAACGAAGGGGACGATGGGGAAGCGTGTCGGTGTCGTGCGAGAGAGCGGTGAGAGAGGTTTTGCGTTCCACTTGTTTTACTTCTTTTTTTTCCATCATTCTTTTCTTCTTTTACTTTTTACTTTATTTCTTTTCTTCTTTTTCATTTCAACATTTCTCTTATTTTTTTAATGCCATCTTTTTTTTTAAAATAAAATATAGTTTGGTCAAGATCAATTGGTTTCGTTCAAACAAACTTCTAAAAGATTTATAATGATTTTCAAGTGGTTTAGACCCAATTTAAATGGTTTTCGATTTGGTTTGATTTTTCTCTCCCAATTGCTTGATTTGTGTCTTCATTTATTCTCTTGCTTGTTTTTATTTCCTTTCTTTTAATTACTCTTATACATAAATATTTATTTTATAAATAAATAAATAGCGATGATCTTTATCGATTTATATTTTGACAAATAGTTGCTAAATATTAAAAACAAACAAATTACTAATAATTATTAATCACCAGTTGAATAATTTTAACTATTCAATAATTAGGTAAATACAATCATATAACTTTAAATAGCAATGATATTAAAATTATTTTAAGAATTTTTTCAGGTTTTTTTCATAAATCGGGGCGTTACACCTAGTGTATTCTCCTAGTGGACCCATGAGGTTGAACCCTTCGCCTTCTGGTATGCTTTATCCCCTTTGTATAAGCATTGCTCTCTTGGACTGACATTTTTTAATTTTCTTTCTAATAAAAAAATTGAAAGTAAACATGTTTAGGTAATGTGTGTACACATATGTCACGATCCAAAATTATGGACCGGACTGGCACTAGAATTTAGGTAAGCTTAAGGCCCCCGAGACCCGTAGTTAGCCTAAACTATTAAAATCCATTTCTATTATCATTTGACTAACGGAATAGTAAGCCCATATTATGACATTATTCATACATTAATCAGAGTTAATATTTCTGACTCAGCCTTAATATTAAATACTGTTCACAGCTCGGGCCTATATCCATTTAATAAAAATACATTCTCATGTAAATATTTATTTGTCATAATATGATCAAACTATTCCTATCATATAATCTCCAAATATTAAAAAAAAACACTCCACAATTTATTTATAATCATACGATTATTTCTTTTACATAACTAAATATTAATTAAACATCCTAATTGCGGAATTAAATAAAATGTGCGGAAAACTACGTATATATTAATCAATCAAAATAACGAAATTAATTATCCTAAAATCAAATTAACCTCTTTAATCAATATAATTCCAACTAAAATTAATAAATCTCATCCTATAACTAAATAATAAATTGACTACCACAATTTTATCAATATACCACAAAATCAACTAGATAATAAATCAATTTCCACAAATACTCTATTTAACTAATTTTTCAATCAAAACACTAAAATTTAATTAATCAATCATCTAACAATATAATAAAATTAAATAATCAAAATACTAACAATTAACCACAAATACATAAAAATCCAACCAAACAATTGTTCAAAATCCTAAAATCAATCAATTATCACAATAATCTAATTAACTAATTAATTATTGAATATTAACTAATTAATCAAATAAATTATGTAATTGTAAAATTAATACCAAATTCAATTATCACAATCGGATCGCGTGAGGGGCGATGAGTGGCCAAAATTAGCAAGCTGAGCTTGCTGTGGTGCTGGGACGGTGGCCGGCAGGAGAGAAGCGACTGAACGGAAGGCTGCTGATGGCGACAGGAAGGGCAGCAGCTGGGTCTGGTTCGCGAGTCAAAGGAAGGAGCTGTTGGAGCTGGGTCGCGCGATGGAGGAGGAGGAGCAGTGGCCTCGCGAGGAGGAGCTGCTGGAGCTGAGTCGCGTGATGGAGGAGATGGTGGCTGGCTATGGCGGTCTGGCAATCGCAAAGAGGGAGAGCTAGCCAGAGAGATGGAGACAGTGAGAGGAAGAGGGAAGATAAGAGGAGAGAGAAACTGAGAGTGAAGGAGAGAGAAAGAGGGACCCGGAGCTGGAGTTGTGGTGGTCGGCGTCGGCTTGAGGCGTGGCTGGTGTTGGAGGCACTGGCAGCGCAATGAGAGGGAGTGGCTGAGAGAGGGCTGTGGGAGTGAGCTCAGAGGGAGGTGTTGTGTCGATGAAGAGAAGAAGAAGGAGCAAATAAAAAGAAAGAAAGGAAAAATTATAATAGTCCAAAATTTTTATTTCGAAATATTTCTATTTAAATTTAAATAGTAAATTATTAGTCAATAATATTACGTCACGTAATATTTATTTAAATTGAAAATTATTTTAATTTGCTCTAAAATCAATTGAGTAACTATTAAATGGATTAAAAATCTAACCAATTATTTTTTTACCGAATTAATTTAAATTAAATCTAAATTAATTATTTTTAAAATTACTGTGTATCACTATTCTTTTCCTTCGATATGTTAAGTTGTTAGGGACAGTTTTTGTTTTTTTTTTTTTTTTCTCTCCTTTCCTTTTCTTTGTTTTCTTTCTTTTCCTTTCTTTCTTTTGATTTTCTTCCTCTTCATTCTCCATCGACACCTCCCTCTCAACTCACTCTCACAGGCTTCTCTCAGCCACTCCCTCTCATTGCGTTGCCAATGCCTCCACCACCAGCCACGCCTCAAGCCGACGCCGGCCACCACACCTCCAGCTCCGACTCCCTCTTTCTCTCTCCCTGCCTCTCTCTGTCTCTCCCTCTCCATGCAACGCCAGCCACCGCAGTAACCAGCTCCAGCCGCACCCCCTCCTCCCTCCTCCATCGCGCGGCCACTGCTCCTCTCTTTCTCCTTCTCTCTTTGATTTCTGGTTCCAGCAAGCTCAGCCCAGCCTCTCCTTTGCGCGAACTAAACCCAGCTGCTGCCCTTCCTGTCGCCATCAGCAGCCTTCCGTTTAGCCGCTCCTCTCCTGCCGGCCACCGTCCCAGCAACCATAGCAAGCCCAGCTTGCTGCCGGCCACCGTCTCCTCCTCCTTCGATTCAAGGATTTATCAAGACTTTGATATTTATTGGGTACTAATTTTATGATTTTCAAAATTTATTTGGTTAAATTTTGATTAATTAGTTAGTTAATTTTAGAATATTTGGTTGAATGATTTTATGGTTTGAGTAGTTAATTATTTTGATCAGTAGATTAATTTGTGGATTATATATTGTTTGGGTGAATTTAAATATTTGAGGAATAATTGTAGTTAATTAGTTAATTTTTGATAATTAATTAGGTAGTTGAATTTTAGAATTTTGGTTAATTGTTAGTATTTTGATTAGTTGATTTTATTATATTATTAGATGATTGATTAGTAATTTTTAGTATTTTAGTATGAGTTTTAGTAGTTGATTGAGTAATTAGTTAATTTGAATATTTTGATAATTGGTTATGTAATTGATGATTAATTGAGGATTTGGTAAAATAAATTCGTTAAAGATTTAATTAATTAAAAAGTGAATATAGGACTTTAATTAATTTTGAGAGAGTTAGTAAATTGAATTAATTATGGATTTAATTAGTTAGTGTTAAGATTTCAAGATTTTGAAAATTACTTTATTAAGGTTCAATGGGTATATTTGAAGGATTTTTAATAAATTGAGTATATTAAAGGGTAGAACTAATTATTTGGGTGATTAAAGGAATTAACGTGGAAAAATGGATTTTATATATTAAGTTGAAATATTATATTACTAATGGTATTTTGAGAATTTAATCAATTATGAATTAAATTAGGTTGATACGATTATTTCGAGCATTAAATAAAATTTTGGGTAGAATAAGTGTATTTATATGAGTACTGAGTTTAAGTGAATGTGGATTGAAAATAAATATTTGGTAAAATTGCTAACAAATGATATTAGAGAATTTTAATTAGTTATAATTATTATTAACCAATAATTAGTGGATTTAAATGTGTAAGTTGGTGTATTCTGCAGAAGTAAAAAAAAAAAATAATAATTGAAAGGTTGGAATTAATGAATTTAGTTTAATTGTAATAATTTTGGAGTAAGATTAGTTATTGAAGTCTGATTAAATGGAAAATAAATTATAGTGAGTATTGTGATAGAATTATTGGTGGATATTGATTTAAGTAAATTGGACAATGAAATTATGTTAAAAGGAATTATTATTGTTTGCGTTGAACTACAAATAGGAGTATAAATATATTATGAGGACGTTAGAAATTAAGAATTTTAGGTATTAATATAAGAATATATTTTTATAGTGAGATAAATTGAAATGAATTATATAGGTGGTGAAATATAAATATGGTGAGTTGATAGAAACATAAATTTGAGGATAGTATAAATATTATTGAAGTGAAGATATCTTATAAATTGTAAGCTTATTATAAATTTTTATTATTTAATATATAGAATTATTATCTTAGGA